>CAUYRT010078432.1:0-89053 GCA_963574885.1 Lepilemur ruficaudatus
GTGGCTCACGCCTGTAATCCTAGCACTCTGGGAGGTGGAGGCGGGTGGATAGCTCAAGGTCAGGAGTTCGAGACCAGCCTGAGCAAGAGCGAGACCCTGTCTCTACTATAAATAGAAAGAAATTAATTGGCCAACTAAAAATATATGTAAAAAATTAGCCGGGCATGGTGACGCATGCCTGTAGTCCCAGCTACTCGGGAGGCTGAGGCAGAAGGATCACTTGAGCCCAGGAGTTCAAGGTTGCTGTGAGCTAGGCTGATGCCACGGCACTCTACAGCCCGGGCAACTGAGTGAGACTCTGTCTCAAAAAAAAATAAAATAAAATAAAAAAATAAAAAAAAATTAAAAATGAGTTTTATCAAATGCCTACCCTGCTTAAAATGCTTTGATGATCCTTGATTACTTACAGACTGAAACCCAAACCTCTGAGTATCCCATCCAAGGCTTTCATGGCCTGGGAATGGCTTATCTCTCCAAATTCCTCTTCTGCACATTATGATTCTACAAAATCAAAGTGCTTACTTGAAGCTCTTCAGACAGGGCGTTTTGTTGGAAACCCGTCTGTATCCCTCCCTGCTACCCTTCTGCTTGGAATCTAATTGCTGCCCTCCACGCCCCCTTAGCTCACAGGTCTCCCCGTTGTCCCTTCCACTGCCACTCAAGCATAGTTGACCACTTCCTCTTCTTAGGCCACAATAGCACTATACTTGCATTATACTTTAATCACACTGCATTTTAATTATTTTTTATAGTTCTGTTTTCACTACTATATAGTGAGATTCTGCTGGGTATGGACTTTGCTCCTACTTATTTTTGTGTGTTTAGATCCTATCACCAATGCCTTGAATATACTACATATAATTCTAAAAATATTTGTTTAAGAGTAAATAAATGGATATTCCAGTAGGAGAAAGTCTTTTCCCATGTGGGGACTTGGCCATTTCTGTTGCAATTGCCAGAAGATTTGACCCAATCTACCTTAAGCAAAGAGATAAGTTATTGGCTAACGCGAGATAAAACATTTAGGGATATCATTAGATTGAACATACAAACAATATCATGTTTCTCTAACTCTCTTAGTTCCCATCCCTATCATTGAATTTAAGCTGTTTTGACTTTAGACTTAGAATTTGCGTGGTAGTGAGATAAGGCCTAAACTCTAGTCTTTTTGTTTTTCAATTATCAGTCCAGTAGGAAAAAAAATGAGAGTCTCTTTTCCAGAAATGCCACTTAAAATTGCCTAGCATACAAAGACTATGATTGGGCTATGTGTTCATCACAGAACCAATTTCTCTGGTCAGTCTCTCTACTCTGATGGGCTTAGACCTGTGCTCCACTTCTGTAATCAGCCTCTCTGAAAGTGCAGAGAAGGATGTTCCCAAAGGGTTACCAGAGGAGGAGGAATTGTAGCTGAATGGCAGAAACAACACATGAGTTATAGGGTAGATTACTCTTTATTCCTTTAAACCTAGATTTGAAACATTGGGAGCTTCACTTGTTACCTAATTTTTAAACACAAAATCAGAAAACTCATCTCCTATTTGACTTCAGTATAACATACCTTTTAATGTGATTTTTTAAAGAGAAACTTTGCTCGTTTTGATAACATCATTGTAACAATGGCACCAAGAAAGCTAATAATTAATCAAAATTATTATATTATTATTATATTGTTATAATAATAATTTTGACTAATTATTAGTCAAAATTGCTGATTCATATGGGCCAATGAGAAAGGGTATTTTGAGAAGTAAGACTAGAGATGTGGTCCCAGAGTTTAAAAGAAAACTAAATGTAGCATTTCATTGTGGTGTTTGCTATAAGAGTTGTTCCAGTTATCTATTGATGCTTAATAAACTTTCCCCAGAATTAAAGCTTGTAATAATTTATTATTATTATATCTATGATTCTGAGGGCCAAGAATCTGGATAGTACCAAGTGCAGATGACTCATCTTGCTCTGATGTTTGTGATCTCACCTAGGAGTACAAAAATGTCTGGGGGCTGGAACCGTTGAGGGCTGGCTGAATATTTCTCTTTCTCTTTTTCTGCCAAATCTAGTTTTCAGCCTGTGGTTGTGCAGCCCACAGACAGAAAGGTTTATAAATTGTGTCAATGTTTAAAAAAAACCTAAAGAAGAAGAATACTTCATGAGGTATGAAACTTATGAGATACAAATTTGTGTCTGTAAATAAAGATTTATTAGAATACAGCCACACACATTTGTTTCGATACTGTCTGATCTCTGCAACTGCAGAGTTGAACAGTTCCAGCAGAGACCACATGTTCTGCAAAGCCTAAAATATTTACTATTTGGTTCTTTACAGAAAAATTTTCTGACTTCTACTTTATATGAATTCCTAAGTTACCTGGGGCTTCCTCACAGCATGGCAGCCACAGGGTAGTTGGGTTTCTTAAATGAAGGTCCAGGGAACGAGGAGTGAGTATTTAAGAGACAGAACATGGAAGCTGTCATTTTCTGTCTTCGTTTTTTTTGTTGTTGTTTATAATTGACACATAGCAATTGTACATGTTTACAAGGTACAGCGTGATGTTTCAATACATGTGTACAATGTATAATGATCAAATTGAGGTAGTTAGCATGTCCATGGCCTCAAATTTTTATCATTTCTTTGTGGAAAGTTGTCATTTTCTTAAGGCCCTTTCTATTGTTTAGGTCCATCTTCAATCTCCGATGCATGACCTGCAGCCTTAATTGTAGAGGAAATTTCTGGAGTGCTGTGGGCTTTGTTAAATTATTTTCCCCCAAATCAGTGGACCTTGTCAAAATTAAGGTTCAATTATGAAAGTGATAAAAATCTCTTGATTTCAAACTTGGGGGAAAAAATGCTAGTTTCATCTAATTTCACCTTTAATTTGGAAATGGGGATCAAATGTAGAACTGAAGATTTTAGAATTCTAATAGCTCTGGGTACTCATCATTCTAATAAACTTTAAAACCTTTTTTTTCTGTTCTTACTATAAAGTAGATTCATTATTCATCCAGATGTTTCCAAAGTAGGATAACTGATTCCTTTTCATGAAGAAGTCATTGATTATTAAATAACAGCCCCCTTGATTTTCTAGTTAATGCCAAATCACAAGGAAATGGTATGGTATTGGCTGGCAACTCCTCCATGTGTTCATGTTGGAGAATGAAGCCTCAATGTGATTGTTAGCCAGGTGCTGACTAGGAAGGAGAAGAGTCAGCATCCTTTGAGCATTTTCCCAAAACGCAATGCTTGCCTCAAAGGAAACAAAGGTCTAAAACCCTTGACAGTCAGTCTGAGCCTGCTGATCACATATAAAGCCAAAGTCCCTGATCCACAACAGGTGCCGTTCGCAGGCCTGGTGGCAGATTCTTCAGGCTGATGATTCTCATGTAGTTGGAACTGGATACCAAATTGTGAAGTAAGAGGTTAAAAAAGATGGGCTTGCAGTTTTATGAAATACATGTTCAAAAATAGTTGTAAACTATGGATTGAAATATTTTGGAAATTGGACTAGAATGCTATTTGAAAAAAGTTAGTATTTTATTTTTGCCCCTTTTTTAAAGTTCAAAAAGAAAATATCTTAATTATTTTTCAGTTAAGACAATGATGGATCGTCCAATTGTGAGCTGAGGAAGCTAATGTGTGAGATATAATTTTATAGGTAGGAAGAGGTAGAGAATTTCCCTTAAACAGGGAAATAAGAAAAAAGTGATTAAGTGGTCAGAGAGCAATTCAGTGACAAAACCATGCACAGAAGTAAGGTCCTCTGGTTCCTGCATCCGTGTCTAGATCACAGGCTGTCTTCTCTGAGAATCTAACATGTCTTGAGCTCCTTTCTGTGTATAGAACACTGTGCTTGATGCCTGTCATGTCATTTCATATAATTCACATTCCAATTCTGTGAAATACTCTCTGCCATTTTAAACTTGAGGAAACTGTACTAAGAAAAAGTAAACAATTGTTTATAAGGTCTCAAAACTCAGTGGTAGGAATCAAATTTTTAGGAAGGAAAGCTGACTCAAAAGTGTGACCTCTGTATGTGATATTATACTGTTTATCTAATAAAATCATTTGTATGTTAAATATTTCTCACATAGGAAAAAGAAATGCGCATCTCCTATACATCTACTCATCCATTTGTACTTTCACTCTTCCTTTGCTAGCAGGTATTTATTGGGCACCATCTAGAAGACAGGACAGATTCCTGGCACCAGTGATTTAATGGTGGGCAAGACAGAGTTGGGGGTCTTGTGTAGAGAGGATGGTCAAGGAAAGCCTTTCTGAGAAGATGGCTAAGCAGCTATGTGAAAACGAGGAGGATCTAGTGATGGAAAGTAGAAGGGAAAGAAGACTGGGTGACAGCGTATATAACGGGATCAAGGTGGGATTAGGGCTAACATGAGAGAAGCATAGAGCAAAAAGGCATATAGGATCAGATGTGAGAACAGAGGCCGCAGCTGGAACTCACAGGACCTCATGGGCTCTGATAAGGACTTTGGATTTTATTTAAATTGCAAATGGAACCTTTAAACAGATTTTATGCAGGAATGTAGCATAGACTTACTTACATTTTAAGAAACCCTGTCTTGCTGCAGAGTGGAAATGGCTTAAAGGAGAGCGAGTGGAAGCAGAGAGACAGGTTAGGAGGCTACACCAGTCTCCAGAACAGAAGTGGTGCTGTCTAGACATGGTGGTAGTGGACGTGGGAAGAAGGGGACTAATTTGATAGACGTTTTAGAGACGAAAGTGAGAGAACTCGCTTATGGATTGGTTTGACAGCTCGAGATGAGGAAAAAAGAGGATCCAAGATGACGTCAAGGTATCTGGCTTGAGTAGCGGGGTCGTTGGTGGTGCCCTCGTCAAGGTGGGGAAGTTTCCTGGGGCACGAGGGCAGGTTTGGGGAGTAGGGAAACCAAGGTTCAGATTTGGATGTGGTGTCTGGGAAAGACCCAAGTGCCTTGTCATTTTAAACAGTAGGAAGTTGGAGACATAAGTGAGGTTTGGGCTGAGAGTGAAAAATAAGGATGCATATTGGAATCCATGGAAATTTCTGACATTGCAATTCATGAGTCAATAAGATAATTTTGGGAGAAAATGTGGAGAAAGAAAAGGGCCCTGAACTGCAATATTTGGAAGTTAGATAAAAGAATTTGGGTAACAGACCCCTAAAACAATTTGCTTTTATAGTGCATGTGTTTGCACTGTTATTAGTTCTTAGAGACAGGAAAGTTACGTTTGATTGAAAATGTTACTTGATTCTGCATCATTTTGTTTCCATTTGAGTTACATATAATTTGATGTATTTGTAAGTAATATTTTTCTTAATGTAGCATATTCAGCGTTCAAATTCTTCAGCTTGGGGCTTGGGTTCAAATTTAAATTCTGTCTCTTGCAATACAAACAAACTATGGAAAGTTTCTTTATTGATCTGGACCTGTTCACTCATCTGAAAAAAATGATGACAATAGTAACTACCTCATACTGGAACTATGATTAAGTGAGAAAATTCATGTTAATGCTTAGCACAGTGTCTAGAGTATAGTCAGCACTGCATATACTACTACTAATAGTCATTTTTGAAAAAAACTTAAATAATTAAAACTGAAATTCCCTCTTGGTAATCTAAATGGTAATCTTGTACTACAGAAACATGCAGACACATGATATTTTTCTATTTTCAATTCAAGTCACTGCTATAGTGTCTTTGTTATACTGTTTAGCATGCCTTTTTTGTTTTAGAAGAAAAGAGCAATCTATTAATTTTCTGGCAAATGAGGAAGTTGGCAGACTCCCATCTTAAAGTACCAATGTCCTCTATAATTATCTTTTTTTACGTGAAAATTACTACCTTACATATTAAATATATCAATAGTCCATGAAAAAATAAAATACCAAGAGTATCTGTTAAGTAATTAAGTATCAGGAATGCTGTACTTCTCCCATAAAACAAGTAACTTTTTAAAGGTAATATTCCTTGGGCACCATCAAAAGCCAATGCTTGACAATCATTCAAGAGAAAATTAAGATAATTCCAAAGACCTAAGCAAATTCTAAAGGTTTGAACCACCTTATATTCATCAAAATGCTAAGCATACAAGCACACACACACATACACATACAAACACATTCACATATATTTGTTTATATATATGTCTCACATATGATTTTATATTATAGTTATTAATAGTTGTGCATTTGTTGTCTCCCTCCATGAACTGAACTTCTTGACACAGTGGATAATATATTACTTATTTTTATTCCCACTACACTCTACATAGAGTAGAATGTTCTAGCACTCTCTTGTTTCTACTCCCAAGTTCTCTTGGGTGAATTTTTATTATTGAAACCCAGGGTATTTGGGGCAGAAATGTCTACTTGTACCCCAAAACTCATATTTATGCTCCTCCCTCCGCAGTATAGCTTTGTTATTGTGTAATAGACGTCCAACCGGAAACTGTATGTCCTCATCACCCCCTACCTCTTGTATCTGGAGCTGACAATGTGAGTAGTTACAGCCAATGGAATGGATGGCAAAGTGACGTGTGTCACTTCCAGACCAAGGCCTTTAAGAGGTATATGCTTAACTAGGATGCAAGCATTCTTTCCCTTCTGCCTCTACGTACAGATGACAGAAAGGCCAAGATATTATGGACCCTCAAGATGCAAAGAACCTGTTCTCTGAATCCCTATGTGGAGAAGACCACCTGCTAATCTTGGAACACCACTTTGGACTGTTTTGTGTGGGAGAAATAAGATTCCATTGTGTTTGAGTCTTTATAAATTTGAAGGTCTAATTGTTCTAGCAGGTAGCATTAACCCTAATTAACAGTGCCTAGAGAAATAAGCACTGAGATTGAAACAGAGCTGTATCTTTGGAAGATAATATTGGTTTTGCATGCATATTTTGTTTCTTCTTGCATGCCTTGCTGAAAATAAATTTGTGTTTGTTAATAGGAAAAATAAAGGTGCCTTACTAAACAAGTATAGCAGAAAAGATTTTGTAACCTCCATTCAGGTGTTCAAAATTTATCACATTCCTTTATTTTCTGTAATTCAAATTAAATCTAACCTTGTTTTCAGGAAATGTATTCTTTATGCCGGGGTTACAAAACAATTTCCTGAGAGTCTTGTGTAGCCCAGAAGCATCAGGAAGTGTCCTGTGATTATTCATTCATTTCAACAACTGATTGTAGTACCCATGGGCTAGAGTAGCAGTCTTAACGCACGGTTTTCTGAGAAAGGTATAATTTAATCAAATAATCATTGGAGCAATGTGGCAAGTGCCATGAAGAAGATGAAAAAAATACTGGAAGAAATGTGGTAGAATATTTGGTCTCTTCAGAGAAGTATAAGGAAGACTTCTTGGAGATAGGAACAATATTGCTAGATGGGGGTGGGGTAGTTTTTATGGGAGAGAGGATATTATATGGAAAATATCATATGTTCAGAAGATTCTGGTAAAAAGGAGGGTCTGAGCCAATGATTGTGTGACTGGGAGGAAGGTGCTGGGTGGGGGGAGCTTTAGAGGGAAGACAGCATCATTCTAGCGCCTTTCAGGTTCTCACTAAAACCAGCATAACTAGAACTTATACATTAAAAACTTTAGAGAAATCAAGTAGAGAATGAATCTTTTTAACTTGTTTTAGTCATTGGCCAAAGCAATATGGATTGACTTTGAGATGCCAAGCTCATGATTATTGAGATTTGCAATAGATTGAAGTTCTAGGAACACGTTATATCAAACTTATACATTCTTACATGCATTTTGCGCTTATTTTATTTAGTTCAGTTTTATTTACTGTAATTTAGTGGGTTCCAATCCACAGCTCATCTAACGCTCTTTGCTTTGTGACTCTGTTTTACAAACTTGGAATATCGGCACACTTACATCCTTTGAAATGTTGAGAGTTACTGTTAGCTTTTTGAAAGGGGCTTTTGTTTTTTATTATCCAATATTTATTCGAATTAATTTCAAGCTGAACGCAGAAATTTTAATTCAAAAATACATACTTTGCACTATGTGTAACATTGTGCACTGATTATTTATGGATGTTATGCTGCTGTTTCACAGTGGTGTCCAAACCACTGTGGTATTCAAAGATGGACTTTTAGAAATTTTTTGTGGGGGAAGAAAACACAAACGATTATTCAACATCATTTAAAAATAATCAGAGCTACCAAAAAAGAAACCAGCAACACCCACTGCTTCCACTTCAAACTGAAGAGAAAGAGGATGAGAGTTATATGACAAGTGATGAAAAACTGCACGGAAGGGTAAACAAATTCACGCAGGTGAGCAGAACCCCAGCTGGGTAGACATGGTGTGAGGGAGGCATCATTGGCAGTTGAGATACAGCTAAGTGTGCATCATTTTCTGCTTTTATTTTCTATCTTGTTGAAAAAGCAAAAAAATACTATCTTAGCATTGTTATGAAAGCTACATTAGTTAATTAAGCAAGTATTCAAGAAATGGTTTAACGTGAACACACTAGGTTATAATTAAGCATATACGATAGACCATACACAGACTCATGACTTCTATTTTGTACTATCATATTTTCCAACATTATATTTCTGCATAGAATTTGGAAGCTAATTCAAGCCCTGTGCTAAACTTGCTACCTGCTATCTTTATGCACCTAGCTATGCAATTGGCAACGCCCAGATAGGAAAGTCATCCATTGCCAGGAGCTGGTGTGGAAAGAGATGTGAAAGAGACAGAGAGAGAGAGAGAGTTCAGTATCCTGCAGCCATCAAAGGAATCGACAAATGCTGGACATGGTTTGTAACCTATCGTGTGGGGCCTGAAGTAAAACACACACGTCTCAGCTCAGACCTCATGGAGCGAGGACAATGTGGAAGCCACAGAGGACTAGTCCAGAGAGGAATATTCTCTTAATTTGCTAAAATTTACCAGTCTTTCTTATTAAGATGGGTTTGGAAACTGATATCAGAGCTCATTGCCTATGCTTAATAGTTCTTTGCACATATGACTGGTTTATTAAGCATTCTGACTCAATGAGATATAAAGTAATTGCATTGTTCTCTTGCTGCTGGTCAGCTGCGCTTACTGTATTTCTTTGATCCTAAGATACACATTTTATAAAACATATTTTAACAGTGCTGAATTCAGATTGCATCTTGCAATTAACAGTACGTTTAATTTCATAAAGCACAGAATATTGAATTTCCCTTTTCCATTTGTTAACAATACATAGAACAGGTCCCACAACTTCTTAGTCACTTTTGGGTTAAAAAAAAAAGTTTATTCCAGGCCAGTTAAACACTTTAATAGCATATCTAGTTTAACTCTTTCTCTTCCAGGACACATCAGACCTTTGCTTGTGCATTTTGCAGAAGGGAAAGGGTTATGGTCTGGCCCCAGGGGAGCTCTTTTTATTCCCTCCTTTGAAGTCTCTACTTTTCTGGGCTTTTTTGGGGAGTGGGGAGGTTAGAAGGAGGAGTGGGATGTTTGTTATGTTCTATATATTTTAATTATAACCTAGTGTGTTTACACCATTTCTTGAATGTTTGCTAATAATTAGTACATTCAGTTCTCACAGCAACAATAAGTAATATTATCAGTTCCATTTTAGAGAGATCAAATCATTGCTAGAACTAGGATTTAACCCTGTTTCTTGACCACTAGGAAAAATCTTGTTTTTTTAATGTCATATTCAAGAATTCCTGTGTTGGCATTGATCACTGATGCGTAAGTATACATGGACTGGGTATGTCTAAGATAATAAGGAAAATTAAGGTCCTAGTTCTCAAAGTGGGAAAAGTTGTAAAAGCAGCACAATCTTCCCCCTTGCGCAACTTGGCATTGGTGAGATTTATTTGTATCTGTTTTTACATTTCACAAAAAGACAGAGGGGAAGATATATCAAGTAACTGGATTTCTTTCCTAAATGCCTAAATATTCAAAAGACGAAATAGCAGAATGCAGGAATGTGTTTTTAAATAAAATCAAATGTAGAAGTATTCCCTCCTTTGTGCTCCTACAATAGTTTGTTCACTGATAAGAATGTATATCAAATTTTATAATTATACTGTTAACTAATTCAGTCATTTATTGAACTGGTAAACATTTCTACTGCCCCCATTTTTGCCTATGCTAAAGCACAAGCTTCTCCACCGTTCTGCCATTTCCAACTCGTGCCAACCCCCAATTTATTGGCCACACAGCATGTCATTTGTTCATTTATTTAAGAGGTTTCATGTATGGCAACCATTGTACTAAGCACTGCTTAGACCTTGTGGTCCACCACCTGGAAGATAGGCTTATCTTCTCATGGAGGAGGTGGGTAAGAATAAACAAATACATCCCTGGAGCTGGAGAAACCAAAGAAGGTTCTGCGATAGCAAATAATAAGAGAAGCTTCTTTTAAGTGGGATGGTCAGGGAGACTTCATTGAGGAAGTGACATTTAAGTTGTCATCTTAAGTTATGTAAGTCATGTACAGAGTGCACGGTGGGGGTGGAATAGGAAGAGCATCGTGGGCAGAATGAAGAGCAAAGGCCTCGAAATGGGAAAGCGCTTGGCCTTTTAAGGAACAAACAGATCAGTGTGGCCAGAGCACAGAGTGAGCAAGATAAAAAGCTGCATTAAATGGGCCAGGAAACAGTGCAGAGGTGGGATTTTATTCAAATAGGAAAATTATTAATAGGTTTTAAGAAAGGACTCATCATCCTGACCCAGTTTGTCAAGACAGAAGACAGATTTGATTGCTCCTTGTAGCAAATATTGAAGGGAGCTGAGACGGAAGCTTGGCGATCAGTTAAAAGACTGTCTGAGCAGCGATGGTGGCGAGGTCCTCAGTGGTACAATTGGGAATGGAACACAGTTAAGCCAGATGGTGGCGGCAGAATGAATGGGACTTATTCATGGACTGGACGTAGTTGTGGAGAATAAACAAATAAAAGCGGGGTTTCTGGCACGAGCTACTGTGTGTATGCTGGTGCATGGACACATGTGAATAGGATCAGGAGTTGGGTAGGTTTGAAGAAAAAAATGGGCCAAGACTTCCTGTTCCACTGAGCTGGGTCTGAGGCCATCCAGCGGACGTTTCAGAATGCTCTAGGGACACGTGAGTCGAGAGACCTAAAACACAGATCTGACCAGAGACATAAATGTTCCGGTCACTGCCACGATGGAGCTCCCCGAGAGAGAGAGGTGGCCAAGTAGTGAGCTTCTAATATATTTTAGCAGAATTTAAAAGTCAGGTAGAGGATGAGAACCCAGCACGGCAACTGCTGAGGAAAAGCCAAGGAGAGTCAAGGAGAATCTGGAGATGATGGTGTTTTGGAAGCTGAGAAAACATCACGGTCAGATGAGGAAAGGTGAACTGTACTTCATGCTGCTGAGTAGCCACATAAGATGAGGACCGAGAAATGAGATCTGGCAATATAGACATCACTTGGCAAAAAGATTCATGAGCAATGTCCATAACGCTTCCCTCAATAGTTCTCCCAGCTCTTAGGATGAAGGTCAATCTCTCAGGACCTGCAAGGCCTGGCCAGGTTTGGGGTCATCTCCCTGTCAAGCCTCATCGTTTCCAGGCTCTACTTCTCTTTACACCAGTAACACAGACCTCTTCCAACTCCTTGATCACACTCTTCCTTCCAATACATTGTTCTTTCTGCTGGAAGTACTTTCCTTCTCCTCATATTCGTTTAACTTCTATTTTTTTTCAGATCTATCTTCATTGCTTTTTATTCCAGGCAAACTTTCCAACCTCGGGACTAGACCAAATATCCTATGATATGCTTAAAGCAGAGCATCAAATACTTCCTGTGTGCTGAACTTGCCATGATGATTAGATAATTAATTACTGTGCCTCCTGATAAAGTAGAAAAATGCAGGGAGCATGTTTGTTTTTGCCCACCATTTTTCCCTCATGTCAGGCAAAATGAATGTCTTATATTAGTAGCTCACTCTGTTGAATGAATGAATGAATGAATGAATAACACCTGTTTTTGCAGTTAGCCTCATGTATTCTGTTCCTGTGTTACATAATCTTTACTAAAAAAAAATCTTCAAAATGATTAAGTGAAATCTTACTTAAACTGGATTAGTACAGCTTTTAAAAATCAGCTCTGGTTATTTTGAAATTTTCTTGATCAAACTTGGAGGTTGTTTTGGATACATACTGTTTTCAACCACTCAAGAAGCACCACTATGTTTACGACACATAAAATCTGGAGTTACTTCCTGCCCTTTCCTAGTCTCAGCTCTTCTTAGCAAAATACCGGCTCTCGAGCAGCCTGCCCACCCACCCTCTCAGAATCAGGGAGAGCGGATCACATCAGTATGTCACAGATACTCCTATTTTCTTTGGGAGTTTTTCTGCTGCTGCATGCTCAGGGCCCAGATACCAGGCCCATATGTGACAAAGTGGAAGAGATTTCCCCAGATGCTCTCAGCAAAGGCCAGCTGCCACTGAGTCCTGCCCGGATATCCAGTTCGGTGTTGCTCACTGTCCACAAGAAAGCTGTGTTCTGTCCCTTGATAAGCTGTTGGTGCCTTCCTCATGCCTCCCTCCATCTCAGGGATACCCACCGTCTGGCTTGCCATGGACTCCACGCTGAGCCACCTCTGTTTGTTCACGGATGTCTCCACACATCAGGCTGTATGTCTTTATGATTTTATCATATACAACACAGATTTTCCTACTCAAAAGTCTGATATTTCCTGTAAACATCCAACTGAATTTTAACACATTAAAATAAAACATATAAGCCAACTCATTTGCGCCCACCTGCCTGAAATGGAATTGAATCTCCTAACTTTCTTACCATTTTTTTCAAAGCCACAATCTACAAAGCCCTTTTTAAATGTCTCTTTAAGGCTGCTAAACCTACATTTTTATCGAGCATGATTTTAGATGCTTTTCTCCCTTTTGAAAGATCATACGCACTGTCTTCCCGGCTTCTGGTTTTACCAAATATCCTGCCATAATAGGAAGCTAACAGAACACAAGTATTTGCTTAAAGATATTCAAAGCTAACTCCCAAAGAGTTTTCCATTGCAAATGTATTTTAAGATACAGGCTGAGGCGCTTAGTACTCAAATCTATGAGCTCTGACACCTATTTTTCATTAGGCCTACCTACATGAAAATTAGTGCTGACTTTTACAGCTATCTTATGTAAAAATACGTTTGCAAGAAGAGAGCATCATTTTTTACTAATTCAGTGGTCTATCTCTTAGAGATAAAACACTATAAAAATACATAGTAAAAAAAATTGAGGAAAGGGGTGAGAAACATGAAGGAGGATAGTAAGGTAAGTAAGGAAAGTGAGACGAAACTTGAACAGTTGAGTTCTAAACATAACTTGTCTACTTCCTAGCTGTGAGACCTTAGACACATCACCCAACAGATCTGAACATCATAGGTCGACCAGTGACCTAGCTCAAGGGTATTGTACAAATTAGACAATGTATACAAGCTGCTAAGCATAGTTCCTGCACATACTAAGAAATCTGTAAGTTAGCTATAATGATAATAATCATAATAAAATCATAATCATAATTATAATCTTATTAAAATGTTATTACCCAAAGTTTAAGCTGTGGGGTTATTTCAATTGGCACAAAGTGGGATGCAGATTTGACTCTGTAGTTCATAGCAGCCAATTTAATAGTAAAAGAGATAAGTTTGTAAATATCAAAAGATTGATTAACTTAAATACAAGAACCCTACAATAATTCTTCCTAACCAGAGATTGTAGAGTTACTGCAAGGGCTCTGTCTCTCGAGAATTCCCCCGAGCATTATCTATAGTTCAAATAAATAGTGAGTGGTACAATGTGTGCACTTTTATTTTTAAAGGCATGCAGATATTGTGATAATGGCACCAATTCACTTAATTTATTGGTACATTTGTACTAGCTTTTTTCCAGTAAGCATTTTCCTAATTAATGGACTTAACTAAGAACACCATCAGAATTATGAAGAGGATTTGTTGTCTTATTTATCAAAAATGTTGAGAAAGTATTACTGAGAAAAAGAAGAAAAGCTGAGCTTTTGTAAAAGACAACTTTTGGTTTTTCATTGTTCTTCTTTCCCTCATCAATAGCACCAAGAATACCCTAAGTCACCGAAGCATTAATTTTTTGAAGCAGGATTTGCTGTAACTGCAGTGGAAATGACATTCTGATTCCATTCCTAGCCTCACAAGGATATCTGTGAAAGATTTGGGGCAAAACTGTTAAGCTCTCTGAGAGTGCTTTTGCATAGGAAATGGGTTTTACTGCTAAAATTGTCATATTGCTGGGTTTTGAATGCCCTAATGGTAAATGATATGGGTTGCCAAAAATAACCAGATAGGTAGTTTGTTCACTTGGCCATCTTAATAAATAAAATACAGGTATTTTCTACTAATTCAGTTAGTGCATCATCTTGCCAAACTTTGTTTTGTTATACCCATGCTGAATCTGTTTTATAATCTTTTAGGTAAGAAACTTATTAATCGTTTTGGGGGAGGGATTTAATGTTTTTTTTTTTTTTAAGTTGTAATGGATATTGTAAGGGAGTATTATCTGGATAGTTTAAAAACATCTTTCTTGAGGGGAGAATCTTCTAAAAGGCTTACTAACTTAGTGTAAAGCACTTGAATTAAGGAAGTAAGAAGCCATTGCTCTGAATTTGAACAACTTTTTTGACTTCCTGCAAAGAGGACCCTTTACAGTATTTTTGGAGAAGTTAGTAAAACCGAATCTGACATCACCACTTAGCAGTGCATGCAGCTAACAAGTGGTTTTGTTCTTAGGGTAACAGAGGAGGAAATTGCTCCTCGTCTGATAAGACAACAGTGAAGAGTATGCATTTATTTTTTTTTAATTTTTGATTCTGTTTTACAGAGAAAAACTTTTGCAGAGATAACCATTATTTTGCCTTTCAGAAGGACGCATGCTGTTTCTTAAGGATACGGCTAATTTCCTGATATGACCATGTATTTGTGGCTTAAACTTCTGGCATTTGGCTTTGCCTTTCTGGACACAGAAATGTTTGTTACAGGTAAGTGCAAGGATATTAATATTTACTTAATTATTTTTTTCTCTTTTGGAAGGAAGATTGGTTTGAAATAGACCTAAGAATAAGTTAAATATGTCGGTGAGTGGCAGTGAAAAGCCGGCTGTGAGATGGTCAAGGTTGTTGGTGGAGGCAGACACAGCTAGTTATGGGACAGAATACATTGTTTCTGTTTTAAAAGGCATAAATATTTGGGGGAAAAAATCACAATTTAAAAGGAAAACATTGTTTAGCTGTATCTTTATTTACAACTGTTCAAGAATACAAGAACAACATTGTTACTTAACTCCCAAAGTGACAAGAATACACATTTATAAAAGTCCGAGGAATATTTTAATGACAAAATTAGTGAGTTTTTATCCTTTTAAGAAAAACTGTACTTTTTAAAAGTCTCAAGATGGCTCTGGTTGCCTGTAAGGCACACCGTCTTTTCAGGCTATGAGTTTGCTTCCTCAAATTTTGAGTACTATTAAAATATTTTATTGAATATTTAGGTATAGGATCATTGACAATATACTGAGGTATTTAATAAAATATTAACTTTCTACATGTTCTTATCACAGAATGTATTTTAAATCAAGTTCATCAAGTTCTAATTTCTCGCTAATAATATTAATGAGTTTTCACTTTGGAAATTTTTGCAGGCGATAGCCCTTCCTGGGTGATGGGTAAAAATTATAGCCTTGATGAGACAGAAATATTTAAACTCTTACAAATCATGCAAATGCTGTGTTCTACAGGAAAATGTAACTAATTAGACCTTGGGTACTTAAGTTTGAAATCTTTATACATTTATGGTCTATTCAATGGTTAGTTCTTGAACAGTGTCTGTTTGGATCATTTTGGTTGACTATTAAATGGAACTAATAAATTGTCATTTAGTATTCCTCTTTATGATGTAGTATCTAAAAGCCATTTTTATTATTAAAAGGACATTAAAAATAAAATTTTTGCAGAAATTCCAAAAAATAAACTATTTTTAAAAATCTTGCTTATTGAAATTCACTTTGAAGTCTTTAATTGACTTTTTACCACTCTCCTTTCCTCTGACAGGCAGGGCAGTAGTTACCTCCTAAGCGCATTACATTGTCAGTTTGTATTTTGGGTAACCTAGGGTAGTGGGAAGAAAAACAGTACAAGATAGATTTTTTGTTGTGTTCATTCTGTTGTTTTTCATTGCAAAGATGAATTTTAAAAATCTATATTGGTGCAACATTTTGTCTTAGTACAGAAAACATTCTTCAAGTTATCTCTATAAAGCCTGTTATCATAATCAAAAATAAATTTAAAAAATAATCATTTGAATATGGTGATATATGTGTATTGTTATAAATCAGCATATTTTCATTAAAAATTATTATTCATATATGTTGAAAAGCATTTCTAAGTAAGCATAAAGAAATGTTGAAATATTTTGTAGGCCACAGATCAAACCACTGTAAAAATTTAAACTTGGTCTATTAAAGGATTTTTACCATAAGACACATCTTTGAATTAATAATCTAAATAAGAGTACAGTAGGATCTAGAACCCATTAAATCACTTTACTGAATAATTTATACTACAAATAAATGAATAGATATACATAGATTTATTTTGAGAAAAATCAAGTTTGTCTTCAATTGCTCACATAAATATTGAGAGCAAACATTTTTCTAAAAGACATTGATAGTCTTTCTGAAATATATATTTATTTGTGGAAAAACATATAAAGCCATAATAATTTATATCTGCAAAAATTGTTTATCATACTTTTAAGTTCCAAGAGATATTTTGTGATTCAATATATAATTTGGAAAGTTCTTAATTCTTTACATATTTTTCTTTATTAGCAACAAATGAGTTGAATTCTATGTTTTATTTTAATGTATTGAAATTAGTTTAGTGTCTACAAGAAATATAAATTTTGTGGGCAGAAAAATTTATATTGTATGTTTTAAAGGCATAAAGAAATAGAGCCAAATGTAGATAGATAACCATGTGCGCAATTCAAATATTTTATTAAATCCCTAAAATGTATGTGTGGACAAGGCCAAAGTTAAGTTTTGTCAGGGCAACAATGCTGGGTTCAGTTTTACACAAAAATTTCTAATCTCCTTGCTCTGTTCCTCTTTGCCATGACAACTGGAAACCAAAACTTTGCTAAAAATTTCTAAATAATTCTAGGGGCAGTGATGGTTTTGAGGATGCAGGTAGGGAAGAGTGTTCTCTGGGTGTGATGGAGGTGTAAGCCGGCAAATCCCCCACTCTGGAGCAGACGTGTGTGAGTTATGCTATGTGAGCATGCCATGAGTTATGTTGTGAGTCACAACAGTTCAGACTCATTTCCTGGACATAATTTCTTATTTTTCCATCTACATTAAAAAAACATATCACACGTTGCAAACATGCATCATGCCTTGCACATCACAGCTGTTCAGTGCAAAGTAGTAATTGAATTTGATAAGCAATTCTAAGTCCTAAAGACAATTTAAAGATCTTGGGATGTGAGTACCATTATTTAATTTTCATAAAATATTTCCTACAAAAAAACTCTTATCACTGCTAGAATTTGAAGTGCATTTTGTTACAGGAAAGATGAGGTGAGGTGAGGGTCTGTATTTCCTTTTCCTCTCGTGCTCTACGGAACTAAGCACTGGGGCAGAGTGGTTAGCTTGAGCTAACTTCTTTTTCTGTTCTGGGCCATTTGATATCTTTTCACCAGTGACAACTAACTAGTATAGGAATGCAGATGTTTCTACATTGTTCATCTACATATATAGATATATCCATGCACATACTAGTTATGCAAATGTGAGTTATATATACTAGTTATTATCTAGCTATATCTATTGATCTATCTTTCTATCTATCTGCTGGTTCTCCATATTTGTCTACCTTTTAAATATTGGGGTTTTGTGGGCTTCAGTCCTTGGCCAATTTTATTCTTATTTTCTCCACTTTGGATTTCTTATCAGTGCCTCCTATGTGCTGATGACTCTGATTCTTCATCTCTTGACTCATCCCTCAGGAGCATGGAATTTAACTCCTTTCCTAAATTCAAACATGTACATGCTCCCTAACTCCTGAAATTTTTGTTTTTAATAATCTTTAAAATCTTTCCCCCTTCTAAATTCCCATTACCATCATCTTAATTCATGGCTTTATTATTTTTCATCTGTAAAATTATAATAGTTTTCTAATCAGTCTGGTATCATCCTTTTAATATATATATATATATATATATTCTGCAGCTTAAAAAAATAAAAGAGGGAAAATTCTGGTATCTTCTCATTGCCTTTGGTATAAATTCTAACCTTCTTATGAGAGCACATGGGACCACCAACAAGCTGGGAGCTGGCCCTGGGGTGGAGCTGGGATCTTTTTTCTTTTTCTTGTATGTTTGATTAAAAGAGAACAAGCAGGAGGTAGTTTCAACACCCAGTTCCTCTATACTTTCTCAAGGCCTTTAAGGCTCTGGGCAAATCCTGTCTCTTCTCTGACTTTCCCTTTGTCACTTTTGCCCCAAAATAGTCGCACTGAAATTGTACACTTTTTATCACCTTTCCTTGGCATTTTTCAAGTGCTATTTCAATTTGTTGTTGATGATGATGATGATGTATGAGTCAGTGGATTTACTGCATAGTAACATGCATGAAAGCAGAAACTATGCCTTATGCCTTTTTGTATCTCCCGTATCTGATTTCTTACCAGGCACTGAATAGATAATGAAATTTGTTAAATATAAAACCACAGATTATACTGATGAAGGAGAAGGAGAAAAATTTCAGAAAAGAAAGTCAAAAAGAGGGAGAATATGAGACAAAAAATTTAGCCAGGGGCAAAATGGAAGGATGAAGGCAGTAGGACAGTTTTGTCAAGATTAAATAAATTAATTTTGGATCTAGATGTTTCCAGGCTTTGCCCTCTTTTTGGTTATTTTCCTCATTTGTTTCCTTATCTCACCTCTATGTGGAAGGATCCTCCTAACTTCTTAAAAATTCATAGTTTGAGAATATTGTCTCTAAATTTTTCTTGATAAGCTCTTTGGACATTCTTGGTAATGTCATTTGGGGAGGGGGGTCAGTTTTATTCTTCAAATACAGAGGCCCATAGGAAGAAAAGTAAAGAATGGGAAGGGAAATATTCATCTAGCTAGGGGAACAACACAAGAGAAATCAAGTCTCGTCCTTGTAAGTGCTGGTTTGCATACTGATGCTGGTGTTCTGGGATTGCATGCTGGGTCAGATGGAATCTGATACACCTAGGCATTACGTTGCATGCACACAAATATTTTGAAAATTTAAAACTTTGAAAGTTTGTAGAGAGCTGGGAATTATTTATTACTAGATAGTGTGAAGATGAATTTCAATCTGAGTAGGTAAAGAGCACAGATTTGTAGTCAGGTTGACTCATTTTGTTGGTAAACACACAGTGTTCATGAAGACAAGGTTTTATGTTCAGACCATGCATGTGTAAGTCAGCTTGGTGCAGAGAAAGAAATTTTTCATCATCACAGACCTTTGATGTTTTCTACTCATCTTATAAGTTTATGAGATTATTTACACTGAAAAAAATTAGAATAGAAATTTAACTTAACCTCAATTTAAACTTAATTTTTGTTTAGTCTAAATATCTTTGTCAGTACTAGGCACCCAACCCCATACCTCTTGCCTATTACCAAAAGATTAGTGCTATGACTTTTGCATACAGAAAGATATTACTCTCCAGGGACTAGTATAGGGAAAAACAAAATATCACATGCTATTTATTTAGTAATATAATAAGATATCTATTTCTATAGAATACCCAAATATGCAAAAATAAAGATTGTAGTAATCATTGAATTTTGTGTACATGGCCCTAATCATTATTTAGATTAGAACATATCTAATTATTGCCTAAAATCTTTACATTAATTTGAATTCCTGTCAATGCACTACTTCAATTTCAGTCTGTCAAAAAAGTCTAGGGAATGATTATTGTATTCAGAGAATTGTGTGTTTAAGAATCACACACACAAAAAAAATGAAAGAAATAAAAACTTTTCTACTCTTTCATCCAGAACAAGTGTAAATATACATGAAGTCAATGTTAGTGAAATAAACAGGCATTTTCTATGCCCATTCAAAGTACCTTCAATTGATTGACTTCTGAAAAGGTAATCAGTAAAATTAATCAATGTTTTTATTAGATTCTTTAAAGACCCAAGCTTAAAGAAACATTAACATAGTCTATGGTGCTTAGCTATATAGTATTTTTAAATTAAACATTTATTTCCCAATAAAAATGAGACAAAAGTGTATGAAAGGAAAAAGCTACTTTACTGAAATTTCAATTTCTCTTATATATATTGCATTTATTATAAAATTATAATTACGATGCAATGATACTCAAATGCAAATATCACTATTCATGTATTTAAAAAATCAGTTTCCATCAAATCTTGAGCAACTGGAGGAAAATCATGGACCCTTCAAAACTGATCTTCCAATGCTGGAGTGGAAGACAAGAGCTGGGGCAACTTAGCATCACACTCCCGTGTACTAGGACAGGAACAACTGGTGAAGTGGACCTAAAGAAAATCACTGATAGACAAGAAGAAATTCTCTGCATTGTAAATTTAAAAAAATGTGTCCTGATATTCAAGAAAATAGACAAACCTATATAAAGAGAAACGATGGTAAGGGATGATATCAAAAGGACAATATCATGGCAACAAAGTTTGGTCATTATATTTTAAATATCTCCACTTAAAGAAAAAACCAATAATTTGTTTACTGATAAAAAAAGATTAAGCATAATAGGAAACGAGTCAGGAGCCATTCCAAGTTGGAGAATATCATGGCATTTGGAGTGAGAAATAGTTTGAGACTCTAACTCTATGAATGGTATGATTTTGAGCTAAATAATTTTTTATCCTTGAGACACAGTTTCCTCATCTATAAAGTGCGGTAAACATTAAAAATGGTAATATTTGTGAAGGTGCTTTGAAACTACGAGAAACTCTGCAAAGTTATAAATATTTTAATGTGATCCCATGAAACCACAGCACATGGCTCCGTAGCATGGAGCATGAGTCCAAATTACATCTCATCCTTTGAGAGGCTGTGAGGAGACAAAGGAAGAGTTTTAAGGTTATGTGGCAGGGGAACGAACCCTGATAGATCTTTGAATTCTTTTAACTCCGCATCCCATATTTCAGGGATATTCAGGCCACTCTGGACCGCGTTCCAAATAGTTTGTGAACCCATCGCCTTCTACAACTCTTTGCTAGGGATTATTACCATTTCTTTATCATAACAACTGCCTAAAGTCCTGGCTCCCTCCAATTCCTGCTGTGCCTGTGTCTACCATCATCAGGATAATCTTTGTAAAATGCAAAACTCACCTTGGTACATCCCTTCTTTAATAGCTCGCTATGGGGTAGAGAATATTTTGCTCCCATGATTTTAATACCAACGATGTTTTGACTCAACTCTTATGAAAATAAACATTTAATTAGAATATACCAACATTTATGAGGTTTCCTTGAAGATAAATTTTGCAGGAAAAAAATCTGTTATGTAAATTTAATTCCTTGAGTATTTTATATATAGCCTAGTTAATTCACAGTCAATTTTTCATTTTTTTTTATTTTACTGAACCAATGTTCAACAGCATCACTTTCATTTAATTTTTGCAATAACTATTAGATTTTTGAATCAATTTTACACACATCAAATTTTACTGATGATAGCTTGTGTCTCTGAGAAATACCCTTTGTGGTCACCATTTTTCTAAATGTAATTTTTCCAGTCAAACAATACAGATCTAAATTTTCAAAAGCATTTTAATTCTTCATTTTGTCCAGAAACATTTTCCTCTGTGTAGTTTTGACTACTGATATTTAAAAAAATAATTTTTTTTTGGCCTTTCTATGTTACATAAAATATAATTTATGTAATGTAATTTTCCACTTTTGGCAGACTTAGGTTGAGCAGTGTTAGCCACTCTCAAATTTATGTTGTGTTGAAATTTCAATCAATAATGATCATTTTGAGATCCAGAGCTTTTTCATCTAGATTAATTTTAAAGATTTTTAAGACAGAGTTTTAATTATTTCTTAGGTCGCCAGTGGGAACTTTAGAAACACTTTTAGGGCTGCTCTACAGTCTAGAATTATTTTGTTTAATTCTCATTCCTTTGGGTGGTATTCCTCTAATTAGCTTCCATACCTTGTGCCAACTTCTTATTCATTAGTGGGCAGAAAATAAAGAGAAGAATCAACATGATAAGTTTAAAATGTTCTCAAAGTAAAATGGTCAGTGGGGAAAGTGTCAAATTATCCTACTTTGGTCTCTGTGCATTTAGGAAAAATAAAAGCAGTTAGCATTGCACACACAGTTCTACCAGAATCCCTTCAGACCTCTCCGGTTTTATCTGTCACCACTTTGGGACATATACTATAAACTCTTATTGTAACTTGCATTTTCCTGAGAATATAATATTTTCCTTTCTCCAAACTGTTGACCACGCTGTTTTTTCTTCCCTCCATGTCTTTTTTTTTTTCCCCACCTGGGAAAATTATAATTGTTCTTCAAAGTACAAAGTACAAAGATCACATCCTCTGGGCAGCCCTCCTCTATGTGCCCTGCTCTTCCACCCCTTTACCCCCTCGGTGGGTGTTCAGGGTTCTTTTGCTGTGATGATCCTGTGAATAACCTTCCTGGAACTCTCTTTACCTGACTTTGCTTTCGCAGTAGCTGGGGAGCTCAAGTAGGTTATCACCGGGTCTTATTTATCGGTGCCTGCAGGTCCTCAGCACTTGTTTGCTGAATGAATGGATGGTAACTCAACCCTCTATGTAGAAAGCACTTAATGATGCGTAAAAGTAATTTTAATTGTCTCCTTGTTGTTGTCATTTAAGTGAATTTTTCTACATGGAAAATGTCAGGGGATTGATAAAAGAAGAAATTGCTTAGAGTCCTTGCTAACATTTTGGTTTTTTCTCTCTCCCTCTTTTCGTGACATGCTGTGTGTAAAATGGCATATTCTGATTGCTTTCTAAGTAAACCACGACTGTTGTAGACAATTTGAGAAATACAGAAATGAATAAATAGGAGAATAAAAATCTCACAGATTCCTAGTTCTCAAGCCCTAAAAACTTTCTGAGTATTTTATTTGGTCAGGTCAAAATAGATCTATCCATTTATTAATTTATTAATTCCTTTGATGAACAACTACTTTGTGAGTGCTTTCCCTGGACTCCTGGCTGGGGATACCATATCTCATGGCTATCCTCATGAAGTCTATAATCTCTTTGTGGCAGTGGCTGCTTGGAGGTGGGGTTTCACATCTTCCGAAATCTCCATCAGCACCCCAATGCTTCCTCCTTAAAGTAATATTACATCTTCTTTCATATTATTATTGGTGTTGTCAACCTTTTATAAATTAGAAATGTGAAAACTACTATTTTAATATCTGTATGTAACATACTCAGTAAAATACTGTTCTCACAAGACTACCTCCAGGTCTGTTCCAACCAGATTTTCTCTGCAGACTTTTCAGTTATAGACATCCTGCAGCTGCCACTGAGTCGTATAGATTATTATGAGATATTTTAAAAAATAATGGTGATAGATGCAAAGAGGGACTAGACAATAGTTTTAATTTGTTTTGGCTTGTTTGCTTTGTGATTTATTCTGAAAATAAAATATTTATTTCAAGAGAAAAGTTAAAACATACACAAAGACACGCCACACAAACAAATCCTTAGTTCTTTTGTCAGTGATCATTCAGAGTAATTGTCTAAGGGCGTCATCTACTAACTAATGGGGGTTGGAGGGTGCTGAGAGCTGGGATTTTAACGTGGGTCTATCTGATTCTAGGTCTGTGCTTTTTCCACTGGCTGATCAATCTTCTCAGTAGTCAGCTGAGTAATCCGGTAGTTAAGGACATGACTCCATGGTGGTGGGCAAATCACAGCAGCACGGAAGGGGAGGTGGTAGAATATGAGGTCGTTTGGTGGAATATGCACGTAGGCTCATCCAGCTGATTCAGCTACTGACATGAGCCATTGTGCACTGAGCCTCTTCCATATCTTTAGCAAGGTCTAATTCACTTAAGGTTGTATGTCTCCTATAAAAGGCATAAAGGCATCTTTGATTGATTTATTTGTCATTCCTATGAGTGCTGATGCCACACAAATAAGGCAAAAGTGATGTGTTACAATCATCTTGAAAAGGAGATTAATGAAGTACAGGACTGAGTCTGTCTGGAGGTGAGTGACACGATGGAAAGAATGGATTTTCCCCACCTAATTTGTTTTTGATGTTACATAAAGTGAAAGCCATTAAATAATTCACCAAAGTATCTAGATTTTTTGTTTTTGAAGTGCAAGGGAAGTAATTTGACCTTTGTTAAACACTTTGATCATGGAAAACACATGAGGTTCTCATCTTATTCCAGGAAGTGTAGACACTAGATCATCTTTTCATAGTCATCCAAGAAGCATATTAAATGAATCAAGTAAATCCATCTTGCAGCTTTTCATTCCAGAGACAATTTAGCTATAACTTCAAGCAAGGAAAAAAAAAAAAAAAAGTTTATTGTCTAGTTAATATGATAAATGTGGACTTTCAATCAGGCCAAATATTCTATTTTGACTTCTTAGATTTAGATTTCCAAATACCGTTTCAGCTTATAAAATAAGATTTTAACTTATGTCTAATTCACTCCTAAGTATTTCTTCTTTTCAATCATCCCCATTTTTATTTTCTGAATTTACTTATTGATGCTTTAGGTATGATCAAGATATACAATGGCTAGGAAAAATAAGTGAAACAGAAGATATCAGTTGAGAGTTTTGACTAGGAGAGGAAGTGATGATAGGACAGAAGGAGATAAGCAAAAGAAAGGGCAAGGAGCTGGCACAAGAGACTTAAAGAAATGATGCTAGAAATGTTCATTCAGACAAGCTCTCCTTTTAAAGTCCTTAAGAAGTCTTTGAAATCTTCCCTGGATTCCATTCTGAGCCCACCTACTATGAAACATAGGGGACATTGCCTTTGAAAGCCTCAGTTCCTCATCTGTAAAATGGGAATAATAGTAAGAGCTATTAAATGAGATGATATGCTCATTGATTCAAAAGTTGTTTATAGAGCCCCTGCTATGTGCCAAGAACTGTTCTAAATGTGGTTACGGTGGTAAATAAAACAGAAAAGGTGTCTGCTTTCATGGAACTTACATCCTAGCAAGGAGGGATAACAAAACAAGAAAGCAAATAAATAATTGAGACAACGTCAGATGTAGATAAGCGCTGTGAAGAAAACTAAGCAGTGTGATATGGTAGAGACAGGCCAGATTCCGGGGTGAATGCACGTGCAGACGGAGTGATCCAGGAGGGCCTTTTTGAAGAAGGGTCATTCGCCCACTTGTTGGCTGACAAGAGCATGAAGATCCATGTGAGGAGAAACTGGCAGGAGAAGAACCCCCTGTGGCAAAGACAAACAAATAGGTGCATTCAGGATACAGAAAGGTCAAGTTCCTGTAGTGTGGTGAGTACAGGCTGAGTGGTTTGTGGCGAGGCTAGAAAGGTTAGGAGGAGAGTCCTGCAGGACCCTGCTGGAAATAGGAAGAATTTGAATTTTACCCTAAGTGTAATGGGAAGAAGCCATTTGGGATTTTTAAGCAGAGAATAACCTAATCATTGTTTCCTGTTAAACAGACTACTCTGGCTGCTGCAAAGAGAATAGATTGGAAGTCAGGCAAATCCCCGAGCCAGTACGGAGGCAATTGAATTGGTGGGAGGGAGAAAAGGGGTTGGTGGTCTGGACTAAGTGTTGGCAGTGGAAGTGGAAAGAAAGGAGAGATTTACATAGAATCAAGAAAAGTTGCTGCGTGAAAGGGACAGAGAAGCTGTAGACAACGACTGGCTTTTGCCCCCTGCCCCTTACCGTACACCACGAGCACCTAGCATGGGAAAGAGCCAAGTTAGGGATAAACAATCAAGAGTTCTGTTTTGCTCATTATTAATACCTGAATTTTCATTAGACAGTGGAGATGTCAAGAAATACACTGGAGATAAGAGTCTGGGGTCCTTTAGGGAGTTCTCAACTGGAGACATAAACCTGGGAGTCATTGTGTGCAGATGGAATTTAAAGCTGAAAGACTGAATGTGCCAGTGTGAAAAATGTTCAGGTGGGGAAGAGCGGAGGACCTATTTCAAAGCCCTGGGACACTTCATATGAGGAAGGGCGGCAAGGAAGGGCTAGGAAAAGAAAGTGAGAAGGGGTAGCTAGTGAGCAAAGGCAGAAATATATTTTGCTTTGAAGAATTCAGAAAATTCCGTGTAAAAATCCAAATTTATGTCTCCTCTTGAATGGTTGTCATGAGCATCCTAACTATCAGCAAATATCCCTACTTAATTTTATCATTGTTTGAAAAGTAATTATGAAGGAATTTATATAATATTTGGAAGAATTAAGTATCTTCTACTAATATATAACTTGCTAGCTTAGCTATTAAAAAAAGAGAGAGGTACAACTTAACGTATTTTGTTTGAATAAAAACTGTAAAATATATTGAGAGACTAATGAATTAGAAATTAAAATGTCTTGAAAAGGTAATGCTCTGTTGAGTCACTTTAGTGGCATATATTTTGATGCATATTGAAAATATTTAAAATATTTAAAAATACTATTTCAGCTAATACTTGGATAGGTTGGGTTCTTGTGCGTTTTGTGTGTGTGTGTGTGTGTGTGTGAGTGAATTGGTTAGACAAAAGCATGTTTCTAAATCACATTTTAAATGTTACATTACTTTCTAAAATTTGAAAACTGGTTATCAATTTAGCAGATATTAGGTAGAATCTAATATACTTGAAAATTTTGATTTCAGGCTTGGCAGCTTTTTTTAAAATACATTTTTTTAAGCATACCTTATTTTTGTAGTGACTGGTAGTTAACTTATAATAAAAAGTTAGCTAATAAGGAAAATAGGGCTTACCGTGTGCCAGCCACTACTCTCAACATTTTCCAAATGCTATCTCATTTAAGTATACCAATCAATTTGAAACCTAGCTTATATTTGTCTTTAACATAAGTAAATTTGTTAATTTATGTTTCTAGATATTTATTGTGAAATTTACTATCATATCCTAAAAGGGAATAAGTTTAATTTTCCTTATTCTAATTTTAGATACACTACTAAAATTGAGAAAAAAGGAATCAGGAAAGGGAAGTAACATTGAACATCTCTCATGTGTCTAGCAGTCACTAAGGCAGCAGTCCCCAGCCTTTTTGGCACCAGGGACTGTTTTCATGGAAGACAATTTTTCAATGGACCCATGTTGGGGTTGAGGGGGAGGTTTTGGGATGATTTAAGTGCATTACATTTATTGTATACTTTATTTCTATTATTATTACATTGTAATATATAATGAAATAATGATACAACTCATCATAGCTTGCGGACCCCTGCTAAGGTACTTTAATTCAGCCTTACATTTGTTTCTACATTTTGTTTCTAATTCTTTGGATTACCAAATGAATGTACTGACCATCCTTGGTCCCCTAGTCTTAATAGGGCAAACAGAATTATGGTTAAACCAAAAGAGTAAGTAATCTAAATATTATTGATACGTATTGTGTACTATATGATGTTTTGCATAAGTTGAAAAATGGGCACATCAGATGTATCGACAGTAAACTATGATCTCAATGATGATATTATATTGAAAAGCTTAGCACAGAGAGAAAGTTGTGTAGCTTTTTCTTTCTGGCCCTGCTTAATTTTCAATTTTCATATGGATGTAAAGCAGCCATTTAAGCATATTGCTTAATCTTCATTTAAAAGAATAAACAGAAGAGGAACTAGAAGGAGGGAGGAAGGGAAGGGAGAGATTGAGAGAAATTGCACCTATTTTACGGAAGTAGTATATTAGTGTGTGAGAAATAGATAACAGTGTGTGTAGGCACTATTATACATGAATTAGAAAGCATAATTTACTATAATGCAGAAAATCCAGTTGTTTGTAAGTGGTAGGGAGATAGTATAAAAGCCTAGCAAACCTAAGTGATCCATTTTCAGATGTTAGCTCAATTATGTGAACAAAGGTCACTTTTTTTTTTTTTTTGGCCCATTGTTTCAAGAATAAAAGTTTGAACGAGGGAAATAACTTTCCATCTACGTAAAGGAGGAATCAGCATCATTGAGATGTGAACAGCTGAGATGCCCTCTTAGCTGAATGGCAACTTGAGAACAGATGGAGCCCTGAGTCCATGCAGAGGTTCAGGAAAGGAGAGGTGCTCACTGAGGAAGATGAAAGATACTTTCAGGATGACCCACAAGAGAAAATCACCAAAGCCTTTGAAATAAAAGATTTGCCCTTGTCTAAGAATAGAAGGTGGTGTTGTGTTGAGGGCAGCTAGAAGGTGTGGATGAAAGAACTACTGGGGATGGCTAGAGAGAGATCAAAGCCAAGTGGAACCTCAGCATTCTGGAGTGGAGCAAGTCAGATACTCTGTAAGGAGCACTTCAAAGGCGGGAAAATACGAATAATAAAAATACCTTTAGTTGTCAAATGTAAAATTTGTGCCAGTTTTGCCACATTCTATTTTTAGGAGCACTGTAAAACTAAAGATATTTCCTATTAATATCAATTTACCTATGCATATCTTCCCATCTATCTTAATTAATCAGTTCTCAAGAAGAAAAAAAAATGCATCATGCTCCAAGAATCCAAAATGACTTTTTTTGGTTATCCTTAATAAAATGGATTCTTTAGAAGATTAAATTTTAATATTTATACTTCAAAATAGAGGGAGGTTATAGAAAATCAATATAAAAGCACTTCATAAACTGTGATGAAATGAAATAATATAAGGGATTGTAACATTTAAGCATTAGGAAAACAGTAAAAGAGTGCAGACATTCTATTATTACCATTATAATGAGCTTTGCATTTGGTTTTTCACTCTGACAGTTAGAATAAAAGTTGAAATCTTGATTTAAAAAACAAGAAATGGTTCACAAATTATTTTCTAAATCAAAATACAGAAATCTAGAGTGTCCAGCCACTGTCAGTGTGGACTCCTATTTTGCATTTAATCTGTTCTACAAACATCTGCATTTGCTAAAGAGCAACACACCAAAGAAAAGGAAACGAATCAATGCCAGCCATAAAGCCATGATTTTGTGGCATCTCCGCTCCAGTTTATGTTTTGTCACTGTGTGAAAAAATATGCTTATCACGGATCTATCTTTTGCAAAAGAGTACCCCTTATATTTTAAAACAAAATATTTACATAAAAGTGTTTGTGGAAAAAATGCTTTTTCTTTTAATTCATCCATTATCCCATTCCATATTTAATATAGAAAATACTACTCTATTTTAAAACAAAAGTAAAGCATTATTCATTTAAAAATCTATTTTGCCCATGAATTTTGCCCGAAGTAACATTTCTCAAGGATATCAGGCATTATAACTTGCCTTTTCTCTAGGCCTCCATTTTATGGGCTGAACATCTGGATTTGATGGGCAAGAAAACATTTCCTTCCTCTAGCTTTTCTAATAATCCTCTCTTAAAGATACGCATATTTCATGCTCGTTAATAAAATTGATATGATTTTAATATCTACTGTTTTAGCACACAATGAATATGGAATTTTCAGTGGCTTTTAACATTAAATATATTTTAAATTCCTTATAAAAACAATATTAAGAGTTACTCTAAAATGAATTAGGGCCACAGATGTTTTCCTTTATAGTGTTAATTGATTTAAGGTCCATCAAAATGTTGTTAAACGTCTAGAGGTTAACAATAATGATGGCACATGGGTCAGATTAAAATTCTTTCTGTGCCAAAAAAAATTATAGCTTATTTTCCTCTGATTAAAAAAATTAGCTAGTGGATTGAAACAGCCATGTGATATCTAAGATTTTATTCTCTTGTTTTATAATGAAAATGGATTTAAAATTAGGGATTCCATGTTATACCAAAAATTTTTATGTGTAGATTACAAGTACTAGTTTTGTTTTTAGTGAAGAGAGGACAACTCTACATTTTCTCTTCGTATTCGTTGTCTTATTTTACAGTTGTGGCAATTAATATGCTAAACTATTCAATCAACAAAATATAGCACATACCAAGCAACTTTGGTCCCTTCCTCCTAACTACATTTCAATTTAATCCTGCCATCCTTTTGTAAGAGAACAATATGCTCTGTAATTCGAGAAAATCATGTAAAGTCTCTCAAATTTCACCTAAATATATATGTAACAATATCTTAACAGCAAAAGAGAATATTAAAAAAATTTTGTAGAAATGATGTGTAATAAAATGAAAATGTCAAACACTCATCAATTTCTTCATGTTAAAATTGCTAGGAATGAATTGCAGATCCATGGATACTTTCAGAAACTTTCTTCCCAGGAAATACATCAATGAGCTGAATCTATAACAACACTTTGCTGTTTACATAGCTGATTTTTCTCTTATTTTTATAATCTTACATCACATGGATACAGTCAAAATAAATTAATTCATATGCAGGATATAAAATGACCAGAGAACTAGTCTTCCCATTACATAATCGAAAATGAGAATGTTTTTACTTGTCATTTTATTTTTAAATAATACATTTGAATTTTATTTCTTTACTACTTACTAAGAGTCAAGTATTGTTCATTACATTGTGGTGTTTTTTGGGGGTAGGGAATTAACTGAAATATTTTCTGCCTTTATTTGAGTTAGAATTACTGTAGACAAAATTTTTTTTAAAAGGGAGAAAAAAATTTGTATATTTGGAGAATACTATGTCAGACATCGTTATTTACACAATAATATAATTTTAGAGAAGAAAAAGACCTTAGAAATAATCTATTTCAACACATCTATTTTACAAATGACTAAACTGAAGCAGAGAGATGTTTCATGGTTTGTCCCATGTTATCCCAAAAATGAGGGAACTTGGTCCGGAAGTCCTTCAGTATATTCTGAGGCATTTATCCATTCACCTGATACAATGCAATGAATATTGGATTAGGCAATTTATGGACAAGCTTTGAATCTTAATTTTATTAATTTGTTTTCAGCAGCCTTAGGTTCTGATATGTAGTGTGGGTAAGTGACTCAACCTTTTTAAGCCTCAGTTTCTTTTTCAGTGAGATTCAGAGCTTAGTCCAGTTTCTCAACCTTGGCCCTAGGGACATTTTGGTTGGAGAATTGGGCCAATCTGTGCATTGCAAGATGTTTGGCAGCATCCTTGACCTCTACAAACCAGATGCAGCAGCACGACTCCCCACCAGAGCTGTGACAACCTAAACATGTCTGCAGGCATTGCCCATGTCACCCACAGGCAAAATTGCCCATCCCTACCACCTTCGCTGAAAACTACTAGCTTAGTTAAAATAAATGTTTTAGGGCTTCCCAGTGGTAATATTGTACAATCCTGGACTCCATGGTTAACTGCTGGATGCTTCGTCAGAAAGCAACCACTGAGCATTACTCACCATGAAGTTTTTTGGGTACTGTATAAAATGATCAAATAGGACATCATATAATTTTTACAAACTTAAAAGATTCATGGTGAGAATTTTTATGGTAACAGTGAGATATGAAATATTAGAAACATTTATGGTTTAACGAAATGTTATAAAAACATTCTCACTATAACTGACAATTTTATTCTTGCAAAAATTATCTATGTATTACAAGTTGCACTTACCAGAAGGCAAAATAATTTGGTCATTGTTTCAAAGATTAATGGGGACTCACTTCAAATCATAGGTGTTCACTACGCCATGCTCCTTTCTAAGACCATCACAACTGTGTAGGGCAGTTGTTTCGGATAAAATTTACTAGAACAAACATGAAGGATTTCATAGTGAAAAGGGTCACAGATGTATTACCACCCTTTGTATATAGAAGCAATAGACATCTATTTTCCTCAGTTTTTAAATTAAAAGGTGTTGTCACTTCTCTTTCTTTCCCTTCCCCACCCCATTTTTGCCCCCATGGGATCCAGCCCCCTGCCAGCAGACGACGAGGGCCTTGTATAAGTACACGGTGCTGTGCATGAGCTATTAAGGGACATCAGAAACCTCTGTCTGGAAGTCGATGCCAGGCGCAGAGAGCTAGTCTGATACATTCTGTTACAGTCGCAGGGTTACCTTTTGTGTCATACATTGCTACAAGTTCCCTGAGGAAGTTTACTGACTTGTGGCTTTATGAGAAATGCGCGTCATGGAAGGAGTGGGGGAGCGTGCACAGGGGAAGTTGAGTTGGTATAAAGTGAGAGCTGAGAGCTCCACCGGGTTGGTTGTGTTCTGCCACATGGGGGTAAAAATTGTGGCAGCCACATCCTGTGAGTAGCAATTGTTAGAGCAGGCAGACCTGTCGGAGGAGTGACGCTAAAGAACATTAGACAAGGAGACCAAATTAGGGTAGGGGGAAAAATCAGTTTTGTTCAAAGTGGAAGATCCATTTCTTGTGTTTATAGAACATTTTAACTCCACTGTTGGATGGACTCAAGAACTTTTTTTTTAACACATATTGTATGTATGTGTGTTCATATCTAGATTAAATATTTTGATTTATCTTTTTCAATAAAGCAAAGTATGTATTGAAATCCAAGCCATTCAGTAACTAGAGCAGAAAAAAGTAGCTGGATGCTTTTGCTAATCACGGTGTTGATAATTAATCTTTGATAAAGTTAAGTTTTTCCAAGTTTACTAGTTGACAAAGTGTTGATGGAGAAAATAACTTTTTCTGTTATTGCTTATTGTCACCTGATTACTGGCGCTTTCACTTTTTTCCATGAACGAAATCCAACTTTTATTAGCCACAGTATTTTCTGTTTTTATTGGATTCAAACAATGGAGATTTATTTCTCTCGAAGCTAAGATAAAGGATGTCAAGGATAAACCACGTTCTCATTTTAAATAAACATATTAATGGGTTCATTATAGATATTCATCTGAAATCTCAAATACACCTGAATTAAGTATACCCAGTTTTGTGGGTGAAAAATCAATTATCATTGGGGGAGAAAAAAACCAGCACTGTTTTCGTTTTTAACTCTCTTGTTACTTCTGGGTTCTGACTGAGTCCGGAAGCAGAAGTGCAGAAGTTGCAAAGCATTGTGAGAAAACTTTTGCTCTGTGTTTTTTTTTTTTTTTCAGTCTCCACCCCAATGGAAATACCAGAAGTCTGAAAGTCCATTCTTGCTAAATGCCCATCTCAGGGTTGCATTTCCACTGCAGATCTTCAGTGACCTTTTTACAGCATGCTTCTATCTGTTCAGAATTGCTGTTCATCTTTCAACGTCTCTGCCCTTCTCCTGAACGAATGCAAATTCTCAGAGGTCTCTTGTGGCCACTGGCTTCCTGCATAGCCCATAAAAATGCATTGATAGCATCTTTTCCACAATTAGACAGAAGTAGTCTAATTATGATTCAATACTCACTGAATGTGTTCAACTAAACTGTACCCGAGCTCTGTGGAATAGCACAGGTTTTTCGCTTTTCTGGGGAAGAGGTATGACATATACAGATGTCAGCCATCACCCATGCCCACAGGGGCACCCCTGTGGTCTGTCTCATTGGAATGCCCTTCCTCATTTGCTTTTTAGTTTCTTTCTGCTGTAAATACCTCTGCCAGAGAGATATTTTCCTATTTGCCTTGTGTAGTGCCTGATATTACAGAGCAGCCTTTAAACATCTGTTTGTTGAATTAATATTGAAATAAAGAAATGAAAAAACCCCTGTAACTCTTTGAGATAATCTCGTATCATGGGACTATGTTAGCCTGATTTGTACAGATAGACGGATACTGATGACTGGTGTTCTGATAGAAGCAATGACCAAATATTGAGGTTGAATATGATATTATTATGTTACTTTCTTATATAAGGAGGGAATAAAGTAAAGCAGTGTGCACTGTGAATATTTATACTCCTGAAAGAAACATAATATATAAATGCTTTCCTTCCTTGAGACAGAATGATACGGATAGGTCATGATTTATCCATGTCTACTCTGTAAGAAACATATTTCTTGTGGTGAAGTGGTCACTTCAGTGAAGGCTTCTGCTTGGTTTTTTACAGACTAAAGTCAAAGTTTTCTATGCTTTTTTCACTCTTTCCTCTCCCTCCCCTTCCTAAAAAGTGGTTAACACTTTGGTACTTGTGACCTGGAGTACTAAGTATAACATATACATAACAAGACTGATGGGATTGTGCTTATGTTCCTATTGTGCTATTTTCTGCAAAATTATGACAATTCAGTTGCCCTTCAAAGACTTTAGAGAGAGGAGCACAGTTTTCTGGCTGCTCTTCATGATAATCAATAAAGAATACGGTTATCTCTTCCCTTTGGAATAAAGATCTTTAGAAGAAAAAGTACTTTTTTTTATCAAATCATTTGAGAATGTTAAGTTGATTGAGTGATACGGTGCTACCTTATAGAAGTGTGTAGAAAATATCCACATTGACTGCGGCATTCTGCCTGTGTAGCGTTCAGTAAGAAAAATAATTTTCTGTCTTGACATTTTTCAAAATAATATTTTAACAATATCTTAATGATGAATTTAAAGTTAAGAACCAAGTTCATTCAAGTAAAATCAAAATGCTTGGAGTTGGGAGATGATATTTGTTTTAAGGTCAGAAAGTCAGAGGCCATTGTAACTATTAATGGGCCCGTGGAGACAGCTGGGGGGAGTCTCTAAGAAACCAGCAAATCAGCTTCCTCACGTTTTAAATTCTGCCTCGTTCTCTTGCCTGTCACCATCAGACACATGCAATTTTACAGGAATGATTTGCATATTTTGCAGGAGGGAAGAGATATCTTTCCCACAAAATATTCAATAAATGTTAGTGTCACTTTATGCCATAGAGCAAAAGACAAACTGGCTGGTAAGAGATGCGTGGCTCCTCCCGACGTGGAACTTCTTATGTGGGCCCCATGCAAGGGAGCTGCTCCCTCATGGAGTGACAGAGGGACCCAGGCTCATTCCGAGGACACGACAGTTGGGGGTTGTCTGAGGGAATGGACAATGTGTATTTAATGACCAAACCAGCCTGGCCTTGAAGGGTGGTATTTTTCTTAATTATTTTTGTACAACTAGTTTATTAGTTTTCAGATACAGAAGAATATTTTGGTAGCTTTCTCTTAAAATGCATATCATTATGCCAAAATCGATGTCCATATAGGTACACACAACCATTTCTCTTTAACACAGTGTCCTAGACCTGTAATTTCTGTGTCAAAGACTAGAAACATTTTAACTCTTTTCTTGCATATTGATAAATGACTTTAAGAAAAGTTTCCTTATCCTCTTCTAGCAACGTATAAGGGTTTCCTTCACATATGTTTGTCAGAGTTTAATTTCATCCTTTCCAAGTGTGCTGATTTTACAGGAAAAACTGGTATTTCTCAAATTTACCATTTAGTATTTAATTTGATTTTTACTGTGGTTGGGTTTTTTTTTATGTGCTTATTATCATTGCATTTCCTGTTCTGTGAATTGTGTTCACACGGTTTGCACATTTATCTTTTGTGCAGCTACATTTAAATTTTGATATAAAGTTATAGGAAATATATAATCAATATATAATATATAAATAATATAATAAATAAGTAAATATATATATATTTACTTATTTGTTCATATCTTAAATTGACGCAACTGATAGAACCAGGACAACGAGCAGAGGTTACAAAGTTGCCACCTGTGACAAAGTCCAGAGGAGGAACTGTGTGTGCTCCTGTCCCTTTTCCTTTTTGAAAGAATCCTAATTATTAGTTTCTGGAATGGTCAGAGGAGACTTGTGAGGCCAAGATGGACGCAGTCTCCATCCTCCCAGGCAGAGGCTATGTTTCATGATGAAATGTAGCTGACTTGGGCAGCAAGCCCTTGAGTCTCAGCATCTTCTCCCGCAGAGAACCTACCATGGCACAGTGATGCGAAAATGCGCCATATTCTTACACTGGGTTCTTCACCTTTTGCTTCACCCAAAACTTCCACGCCCCGTAACCACATGCCTCGCTGCTAACGTTCACACCGGGCTTATGAGAATAGTATTTTCAGTAAACTCTCTTTTTCAATTCCTTTCTCAATGGAGTTGCATAACCTTTGAGTTTAAAGAAATCTTAGAGGTAGATCATTAGTGTCAGTGTATTCATATCCCTTTTATGACATACCCTCACTGTTGCTAAAAATAATTTTTTTAAAGAAAAGCCCAATTTAATGTTGAACTGCTCTAATTATTTGAAATTTGTGATTTCAAAATCTCCTGCACTAGGACTAAAAATGATGGTTATCACACTGTTTGTTTAGTCTCAGGACTCCTCTTTAAACATAAATTAGATTCTTAACCACAATTGTGGACTATGAAGAGTTTTTCTTTATGTGGGTTATTTCCATATTTACCATAAAAGAAATTAAGACATAAATTTAAAATATTTATTAATAATTTAATAATCATATAAAACCAATATGTGTCAATATAAATAATATACATTGTATGAAAAACAAGATATTCCAGAACAAGGATTTAATAGTAGTGGCACAGTTTTGCACTTTTACAAATTTTTTTTATCTGTCTTATTAGAAGATAGATTGATTCTCATATATGCTTTTATGTTCTATCTGTTGCAATATCATGCCATATAGTGTCTGGAAACATCCGCTTTCTACTAATGGAAGAATGAGAGAAAAATAACATCTTAGTAATATTATAAAAATAATAATACTTATAGTACTTAATAATACTTATTTTGGCCTTGAAGACTCCTTGAAAAGTTTTGGGGACTCCCTTGGGTCTCCAACTTTGAGAAACACTGACATAAGCCAACAGCATAAAATTCTTTCCCTTGCAGCAGCGTAGAATAGGACTATACCTTTGTTTCTTACAATACTTCAAATATCTGAATGTATTTACTGTATTTTCACTTACGTTATTTCTTCTTAGGACAGAATATCCTGTGTTTCCTTAAGTTTTCCCTATGTTTCATGCTATCTGCACCTCTCCCTCCCTCCTGACGCCCAGTTAGCCTCCTCTGAATACCTCTGGATTGTAGTTCCACTTTCTGTGTGTGGTGCTTTGGACTGGACACAGCACTTCAGGGACCTGGTACCTTGAGTCAAAGAACATGTGTCTTCCAAAGGATGGCTGTTAAGAAGTGACTGTCCAACCGGTCAGCCAATTTTATATTATCGTACACACCAGCAGTCTCAGAGTCAGCCTAGCCAGATGTAAGCAGTGCATTTCCTCCATGATGTGTTTGCTATTTTAATAATAATAATATCAATAAGAATGATCATTAAAATAACTGATAGTATTTAGCATTTAACATGTACTAGATGCTATGTTTAATGCATATATTTATTCACTCATCTCATTCGTACAGTAATCTTGTTATGTATATATATTTCTTATCCTCATTGTATGAATAATCTGAGCCACGGAAAAATTAGGCAATGTGTTTGAGGTTACATAGCCTATAGGAGGCAGAGCCACGATGCAATCCCGAACAACTTGATTCCAGGCTCGTTTTGACGAGAAATTTTCTGTGTGTGTGTGTGTGTGTGTGTGCATGTGTATAAAACACGCACACATAAAAATAGTGTGTATATATATAACATGACTCTACTTAGTATATACATAAATATCAATAGTTTTAAAACTAGAATGTCATAATAGAGTGGGAAGGAAAGAGGATGGAGAGAGAGAAAAATGGAAAAAGTAATTATGAATATTAAAAAGCCCATAGTTCTCTTATTATTGTGGACTCCTGTCTTTTTTCAGCTTTAGATCTGCCAGTGACTTTCCACATACTGACCAGTTTTCTTTCTCCTTCTTTAGGAGTATCTTACAGATACTATGGCGACTTTTAGCTGTTTGGCAGGAGTATTTCTGCTCTTTTAACAAGACTGCTTCTGTAACTGTAACATCTAGATGTTCTCATAGGAATTATGGAAGTTATGGTTTTTCCGTGGACTTTGAAGATCTCATATCAAGTCCTCATCCTGATTCTGGACTAACCAGAACCTCCCTTTCTGCAGTTGATGTAACAATGTTGTGTGACCATTACACACATGTGGCAGGGAGAGGCTGAATTAGCCTGGCTGCTGGCCAGAGCAAGAGCTGCTTGCCAAAGGAGAGCAGAGCATCTGTGTCCTGCTTCTCAGGTCTCTGCACCTAGGAAGTGCAGCAGACTCCTAGGTCTGTGGTTGCCCTCCTGACGAATGAAGACATCTCCCATCACAATTGCACTGCAGGCAGGACTGAACCTGTGACTACCTCTTCTTTGGAATTCTAAATTTCCTAGAGCAGCCCCGCTGAGTACACCTGCTCCCCTCTATACCTTGCTGAATTTTATTCTTTTCAGTGCATTAATAGAACCAAACCAAGCTGGTAGTGTTAACTATTTAAATAATAATGGTCTTTAACTTTTTATCTTTTTTTAAAAAAACAGTAATTTTCAGGAGCACTTTTAGCTGTAAGATTCCTTCATCTAATTAAATAAGCATTAAGCTTCTTGTGAAGTGTAAAAGGGCACAAGTGGGTTTGTGGAAATAAAGGAGGTAATCCTGAGTGTGGATAATTTGAGGTCCTGGCAAGCTTCTGGAAGTAGTCAAAGGAGACTTCAGTCCGAAGCTTGGTCTAATGGACCGAGTGCCGACTTGGACTTTAGAGACCCGTAGCCTCCCTCTTAGTGCAGAGCTGACCTGGGAGCCCTTGATATATATTTAATAGAATTGATTGCAAGGTAGTCTGTGGTCATTAAGATTGCAGACTTTAATATCTAAACTTCGAGATTTAAATTCCAGTTCGGCCACTGACTGCATTTCTTTGGGAAAATTTATTAACCTTTTTGTGCCCCAGTTTCCTTATCTATAAATGGAGATAATTTGAGTGTCTACCCCACAAATATTAAAGAGTAAATGATTGGCCTATAAATAGTATTAAATACATGTTAGTAATAATGATGATCATTGCTATGACAGTATATTTTTATATTATCCCTTTATGGATGATATCATGTTACCTGCCCAGCAACAGAGTATTGAGAACACAAGCAAAATAAATCACAATAAATACTTCCAGTGTTTCTGAACTATATATATATGTGTATATATATATATGTGTATATATATATATTAGGTCATCTAAAGAGAAGTATATCAAATAATAAGACTATATGGGGTGATCAGAAAGGTAAATAATATTATTTAAGGCAGTGTCTACTATAATTTTTACATATCCATATAAGTTTATATGTTCTTAGAACATTGGTCCATGGACCATTGAGGACAGTGTGGGTTTTCATTTTGTGTCCAGAAGCTGATGTCTATGGCTGCCTGTGAGAAACAGGGAACTGACCATCTTCCCACATTTGAAAGGGAACTGTACAAAAATGGGAAATGTTTGTTTAAAATGGCTGTTGGATGTTAATTTTCCTATAATTGTGGAATGTTTCGGTAGCAGAGGATATTATCTGCTTAGCAAGAAGAGATTTAAAGATGCCATGTGTGGAGAAAAACTGAGTCCCAACCCATCTTTCTGAGAACATGTCTCAGAGGACATGGTGTGTCCTGTGAGTTCACACCTACCTCACTGGGGGCCAAGGCAGACACTCTTCCTGCTTCCTGCAGAAAACAGAACTGTTGTTTTTCTCTGTCAACTAGTATTTTTAATAGTCACGTTTCTTGATAACAAAATTAGGTAGACTGGTCTTTAATAATGTTAAGAGACTGCTTTTTGGAAGTTGGAAACATTCTAACCAAATATTCCAGGAGCTGCTTTTATTTTTTTTTCATGTGTCCACTTCAGACTCGTTTGCGAAGCTTTACAACAGGCTGTTTGGGGAGAATACAACGTGTCCTCTTGGAGGATACTTGTAACCCTGATAGTTGCCAGATTGGAAGTCAAACACTTGTTTCCCCTCTGCCCTGAGCCTCCTCCTATGTTATCATAGGCTCTAGCATTGGTAGAAATTCCTGAACAACTCTTTCCTTTTGACTGTGATGTTCACATATCAAAATCAGCTTATGATAAGAAGAGGAAAAAAAATACTATTTATTTTTCTCTTAAGGCTGATGTTCTGGGAGCTTTCATGAAACATCTAGGTCTCCCAGTTTGGAGAATCTCTTTTGGATCTGAATGGCTCGGGGCCAGTACCAGGGGGCACTTTTGGAACATCTTTGCAACCTTTTAAAGCAATTTAATAAACCAGTAAAATATCATATTTAAAAAAGAAATACCTTTTATTTATTATGATTTTGATGGATGCATTTCCATATCAAAACTGGTTAAAGAAGTCAAGGAGTCATTGTTGAGACCCCAAGGGTAGCACAGCAAAGCGAGAACAGGCTGAAGGGGAAGACAGTGGAGCCGCAGCCTGGTGGCCCTCCAGTCACAAGCCAGATGGCTCCAGTGGTGTCTGAGCCAGATTCCCACCTCAAGGAAATTGGGGTATCTTGTATTTTCATTCTGATCTCCCCATGTAGTCACGTGTCTCCAGGAAGGGACAAACTATAGTGCATGTGTCCTTCTTCCTTGGATCCTCAGTATCTCAGTGGTAAACTTGACCAAAACAGTTAAGTGTGTTCAATGCAGTACGTGGCAATAAATACCGTGAAACAGACCAAGGAGCACGTTTGGCAAAGTGCTGGCAAATAAATTCTGATCAGCACATTAAGGATAAAATGAGAATATGGAGAAATATGTGTGAATATCTTCCCAGTCCTAGAAAGACAACTCAAGTGTTTTTACTCTTTATATGATGGTGTTGGTGTATCTTTTCTACAAAGGGCAGGTCGTTATCATTCAATCTGTTCAAATAGTCACGTTTCAGGATGTACGGAGGGTTGTGGACATCTGTTCATAGAGGTTTGAACAATGAAAGTAGACAACTATATGCATGTCTGGAATCATGTTTTTGGGTTTTTTTTTTCCCTCCCACATATGTAGACAGGAGAGGGTAGAAACAAAGAGATTCCTTGGGTGATCATGGTGGCCCCCAAACAGAATTTTTTGGATTTAACAGACTTTTTTCTGGGCCCCAAATTTTTAGAAACTAGTTGTAATACTCATGTATCTTATAAAGAAAGGGAAATAATGTATTTGCTAACCATGTCTAGATGCTGCAGTAAATGTAAAACAAAAGAGTCAGTTAATCTATTAACTGAGTTTAAGATACGATGTGATGCGCATTTTATCCTGCCTTAGTAAGACCAGACACAGATGTTAAAGGCTCAAAATACTCCACAAGCAAAGTGGTCTTAATATGACACTCTTTTCAAGGTAGACTATGGATACTTCCAGCATGAATACATTTTTTTAAAATAGTAGATTCGTTTTCATTTTATCTTTTTAACTTAAATACTGTCTTGCTTGAATGCAGATGACTACAAGACACCTTGATAAGGACCTTGTAGAGCACCATATTAGTCAGTTTTGTATTCAGCTATCAAAAAAATGTGATGGCTAGAGGTTCAAATAAATTGGAGCTCTGCAACTAGAGATCTAGAGGAATGAAATCCGTGATGGGCACAGAGGCATACCAATGCCATAAGTGACCCAAGATATTTTCAATTTTCTTTTTTACCATTTCAATCTATAGACATTTGTACTCGTGCTTGTCATCTTGTATCTCACCAGGGCAGCTTTGCATCCACACCTTTCATCTGCATTCCAGAAAGAAGACAGGAAAGGAAAAGGGGCATGATATTTTTCCCAGCAAGATTTTGTCTTTTTATTTAGGGATGAAAACCTTCCCCAGAGGCTTTTGTCTATACTTATTGGCCAGAAATGCATCATATGGCCACCCGTTGCTATGAGAGGTGAAAAAGAGTGAGTGAGAGATAAAATATTTTTGTTTTCTAGCCTGTAGCATTGAGTTAAACAAGGAAGGATGAAGTTATGACTATCTTTGGAATATTTGTCATGTCTTCGAGTTGCTATAGCTGACAGTCCCTTTATGGGATTGAATCTATGGTAGGCCATTTTATCTGACAAGTTTCCCAATGTACAAAGACCAAAGAAAAAATACTGAACTTATCTCAGATGGGAATACTTCTTGATTAAGGAATGCCACCTGCTCTGGCTGAGTGAGTTTGGAAAGTCAAGCTTTAGTCCTGGTTGCACTATTTACGGACAGTAAAGGTGTGGGGAGCATTCATCTCTTCATTCATTCGTTCTAGCTGTGTCATTGTTACTGCAGAGCACAGAGCTGGACAGTGGGGGGAACACAGAAAAGAAAAAGTCACTGTCTCTGCTTTGACCATGAAAACACATTTATTTTATTCATGGGACAAGATATGTATGCATATGCAAAACATCAGTTTGCAACATGTCGTGAAAATATTAAAAAAAGGTATCAGTGAAAGTGTAAATGTTCAGAGAAATTTTTAAGTAGTTTGATAGAATTTAAATCCTAAGATTAGGATAAGGAGTAGCTGTGTTGTGGGCCTTCTGGGCAGTGCAGAGTGTGAGAAAAGATCGTGATAAAGATACACACAGGGAAGAGGGAAGGAATCGGCACTATGTTTGCAGAATGTTAGAAAATTATACAGGGATTAGCTTGTAGCTAACCCTGAATGCAGAAGGGTTAAAATATACTCTCCTAAGAGTGGAATAAGGAGTGGTTAGGGATGCCTTACATAAAGAGACATGGGGCAAAGAGCAAAAATAGTGAGAGCCAGCCACATGGTTATCTGTGGGGAGAACATCCAAATACTCCAATCCTGGTGATTTCACAGTGTGGTGAGTCCTATGTAAACAGATGCACAGAGTGACATGGTAGCAAAACATAATGTCATGTAACTTGGTGTTTTGAAGAACATGCAGGAGTTAGTTAGATGAAGAAGAGAGAGAAGGGAATAACACACAGAAGAAACAGAAGGCGTTAAAACATCTGCAGTGTGGACTTGCATACAAACTGGGCCCTTTAATTTTGCTGAGCACCTTTTATATCACTAAGAATGGACAGTGTTAGAGGAAGTGAGGGGGCCTGAGAACTTACAAAAAGGCTCTTGCAAGTGGAAAGTAAATACAAAATGGGGATAGTAATTCCAATTGCATGCTTTAGAGGAGAGATACATAATCGAGGGTAGGTGAGAATGGGTGATAAGGGATTAGATGATTTTAGAAAGGACAAGAGAAATATGGCAGCAGCTAAAAGGTACTCCAAGAAAAACGAAAGATTTTTCAGATTCGGCGAGAAGGGTACATGTTTCAGAGTCAAAATGAATGTGCAGAGAACACTAAAAACCATAAATGGTGGAGGAGCTAAACATAGGATCACAGATATTTTAGAGCTCAAAAGGGCATAGATGGATGTTCTAGCCTTTCAGAGGTGGGGAATACATTTCCCTCTATGGAAGAATTAGAGTTCTTTGGTGAATTAATATATATTGAAGGGAAATGAAGAGAGCATAACAAAATCCCAATGCCCTCCATCTATCCATGGAAGCAGCAATGAGACCCCCCAAGAGCTATGGTACGTTTGATTAAAAGCCATTTGCATAGGTGCGGCAGGTGACATGTGACATCTAGGCTGAAACGTATGAAATGGGCAATATTTGGTCATTGATGACCTGCGGAAGAAATCATTTTATATGATTCAGCCCAATGGCAGTAGTTTCGCAGGAGTGACTTCTGTGCAAATAACATGGTTGAAATAGTACCCAAAGCTAACACCGTGGCAAAGATGATAAAGAAACACATACGTGGTTGCACAGTAACCACAAAAATGAACACACATTTTCAGAGTTCAAACCATGGGAGATTTGAGAGTATGTTTAGAAATGACTAAAACTTAGTGTTGTTCCCCTGTCACCAAATTCCTGTGCAAGGTCCTTTATCTCTGACTGGTCGCGCTCACATTGGTTGTCTGCCAGCCTCTTCCGGCCCTGACACCCACCCACCTGCACCCGGCGTTCTCCTTTTCTGCTCTCTGCCCTCCTTTCTTGTACTGCGTGGCCCACATACTGCCTAATCTGCTGTGCACTCATAAAACTACTTACCTCTTTTGAAAGAAAAAAATGTATCTATAATTAGATTTAAATAGTAAATAGGAAAAATATTTCTCTGCATTGTTGAAGTTCTCACGTCATTTTCATGCTATGTTTTAACCTTCTTGAAATAGCCCACTGCTGGATCCCACAGATGTGGAAACCAGGGACATGGAGAATCCTGGATCTGCCCACTCTAGTAGAAGCGGAGCCAGGATCTAATCCGGGAGTCCCGCTGCCCACGCCAGGACCCCTTCTCTCCCCCAAGCAAAGGAAGCATATTTTTTGTACAAAAAGATAAAATTGGGAAATTTTTTAAAAGCACGTTTTATTTTAACTGAACTATTAGCTTACCTTTGTCTTTGAACTATAAAGTCCACTGAAGGATGGATGGAGTCCTTCTTTTTCCAAACCAGAGCCTCTTCTTCTCCACTTCTCTTCTCACTCTCATCATCCTGCAAAACCACATTTGTAAAAAGAATGAATTTAAATCAGATATGTCTTTGGCATCATCCACAGAACTTTAGTAAAGAAAAACTTACACTAACTTTATTTTTGTTTTGAGCACCTTAATTCAGAACTGTAAGAACAATTTTTTTTCACACTAAATGAAGCTTTAAAGTATTATTAGCTGCTTCTTTGAATTAACCTTTATACTTATCTTGGGAGTTTTGATAATGATACAGACATTTTGTAAAATAGGTAATGAGTGAAATACAACCTGGCATAGCTTGGCTAGCACCCACGTGACGAATTTGTCCTTAGATATTGAATATAAATGTCCCTATTGTGGACTTTCCTTAACATTTTTCAGGAAAGATACTGAAGCTAAAATCCCCATGATGAAACATTTATAATTTTTTTTATCAATGTTATATGACCCTACCAGGTATGAAAACTAAATTCGACTTACCAAATATGAAACTTGATAAGTTTCAGGTTTAAAGATTAGTGATAAAAATGAAACACCGCTGAAGAAATACAGAGATAAAGGAACAAAATAGTGTTGGACACCTTCAGTACTTAAAAGCAAAGACTTAAACATTTTTTAAAAATTATCTGATAGATTTAGTACATAATATACCCCAGAAATATTTACATTATGTTTTTAAACTCAGAAGCTTTCCTTCCATAGACTCCAAAACTACTTCTATATATTGTTGTCAAAACACAATTGTAAGAGAAGTAATTATAATGGCACTGCAATTGACAAACAAATAAATAAATTCTCTCTACTCTAATTCTCTATCTAATTACTCTCTCTCCCCTGCTTCACAAACATTTTTTTTACATGAAACATTTTTTTTTATTTCAGCATATTACAGGGGTACAAATGTTTAGGTTCCATATATCGTATTTGCCCCACCCGAGTCGGAGCTTCAAGCATGTCACAAAATTTTTAAAAGATTTTTTTCTAGCCTCACAGTCTACACTCTCCTTCCCTCCTACTTACCCACCTACTGCTCTCTGGCCCCTGCTCCCACACACCACTGAAATACTCGCGTGCGCACACCGATGGCACCTCCCTGCCCCCAGCTTATAATAAATTAACTCCAATGGCTGAGTTTGAGCTTTGACTTCACCTTTCAGAGGCATTTGACTTTTTTGATAACTTTCTTCTTTTTGAAATTCTTTTCTCCATAATTTTCATGAAACATGAAATGACCTCTAGTTTTCTTATTGATCTTAGTCTCCGGTCTCCTTTTTTTCTGCTAGCTCTTTAAATGTTGGTGTCGGTATGTATTTCGTTCTAGGGCTTCATCTCCTCCACCCCACATTATCTTTTTGGGTGATATCACCTACTCCCATTGCATAACTTACTTTCTATACGTTTATGACGTCTGCATCTGTATCTCCAGCGCTGCTATCTCTCCTGTATTAAAGATCCATTTCTCCACCTATCTACTAGACACCTCCAACTGGCACCCCAATGGTGACTCAACATTACCAAAATTGAACCCAAAATCTTCCATCAACCTACGTTGCTCTCATATTTCCTACATCAATGAATTTATCAGCTTCCACACACTCGCCCAAAGCCAATAATCAAGGACGTATTCTGAATTTTTCCTTTTCCCTTAACTCAGCATTCAATTATAAAGCACATACCATCAGGTCTTCATTCTTGATATCTCTTAAAATTCTCGCTTCTCTCTACTTCCATTCCACAACTTTGATTAGGCCACTTGCATTTCTGCAGTAGCTTCTGAGATGGTCATCATCCGTATGTCTATGCTTTTTTCTTGCTTTTGAGACTTTCATTTTTTAAAAAAAATATTTTGTATTTGTTTAATTGTTTAGCTATTTATGCTTTCCCACATAATTTATGGTTCAGTGTGGTCTTGCTATTTCCTTGCGACCTAAAGTTAGGTCCTAATTGGCCAAAGTGATTTCATGGTGACAGTTTTCCCTTTGGTAGTGATGCAGTTTGTACTAAGGAAACATGCAGGGGTTTAGGGAAGTTTTTCCCTCAGTCTTAAAAAGAGACAAAAGGAAGACAAATCCCTCTCCTGTCTCTGGTTTATATTTTATGAGAAGGCAGCACTTCGTCATTTTGAGACCATGGGGACAGTTGGGCCCATACCCTGTGGATGTCAGAGTGAAAATATGGAAGGAATCTCCGCCTGATGTCATTATTAAACAATTGAATTAATCCTGTTTCATGAGATAATAAATTCCTTAATGTTTAACCTGTTTCATTTGCTTTTATTTTCTGTTAGTTGTAGCTGAAACCATTTTAACAGCATTTTAGAGCCTGATAAAAGCCTCATCTCCAACATTGCATTCCTAAATTCCACTCTGCTTACCATAGATGGGATTCCTCACCTACTTAAAACTCTACTGTAATTCCTGTTGCCTTAGGACAATGTTCAAACTTCTTGGTTTATAATAAGTTTTATAACTGGTTTATAATAAGTTGGTTTATAATAAGTTTATAATAACTTGGTTTATAATAAGTTATATAACTTCATTAACAAGTTCACATTTCCCTTCCAGAAACATGTCCAGCAACTTTCCACATCACATCTTGTTTTCCAGCCAGAAAGAACAACTTTTACTTTCGGAAATGTTCAAGATTTCCAGCTTTGGGCCATGCTGTTCCCTTCTAAAAGACTCATCTTCCCTTCCTGCTTAACTCCTCCGTGTCCTTCTTAACTTAGACATTCCTTTTTTCAGGAAGTCTTCCATTATTACCCCAAGAATGAGTTAAACACCCTTCCTCCCTGCTTCCATAGAATGTAGGCAATTACATATAGCACTTAGCACATTGCTATGTGGTTGTAGTCTGATGATTAAATTAATTAACTTGGAGCTATACTATGTGGATTCAAATCCCATCTCTGCTACTCACAAGCTGAATGATCTTGGACAAGTCATTTATTGTGCCTGTTGTGCTTTCTCTAAAATAAGGCTAATAATTATACATGTCATGTGATCGCAGTGATCAGTGAAGCTAGTATATATGGCATATATGTACATATAGCCTAGCTCAATGCTTGGTACATAATAAGTGACATGTGCATGTCTCCTGTTGATATGACCATGCCTATGTGATTTGCTTTCTCTGTTTGTCTAGAAGTTGCCTGTAGCCAAGAACTGTGTATTTTCAGCATCAAACATAGTATCTTATACATAATAGGCATATACATAATACATATGTATTACATAGTATCTTATACATAATATTTGAAAATATTTATTGAATAAATGAAGAGGAAAGTATTTATTTTAAATATATGAAAGGACATTGTTTTGGTTATTTCCATTACGGAGGCATAGCCCCACCCGCGGTCTGTTCTTCAGAAAAATGAGTTCATTTTTATTTCTCCTCCAGTGATACTAAGGAAAACAATTTCTTAGGAAAATAAACAAGTTATGATGAAAGACTAAAGGATAATACACTCTCAGAGTGAAACAGAATTTCCCAAGAAATGCAGAATAAGCCTTTTGGTTTGTGATTTTTTAAAAAAAATTTGCTCATGTATTTTAAAAAGCAAACCCAAATTTAAGAATTTGAAATCATGAGGTGTTAATAATATAGTTCTCCCTCAAAAATTTTTTAATTAAATAATTTTTGCCATGTGGGTGAATTATGTTTGCATCTAGAGGCTAAAAAATCCTAAAACCAAGACACCTTAATTTATTAGTAGACTTTTGTGTGTTCATTCAGTATACCATAAAGTAACAATTGAAAAGTTTTTTGAACAAATTATTTTATGCATTTTGACTTAATCCAGATTTATCTTTTTAAAGTAAAGTTTTTTTTTTTTACTTGTATTTGCTTATTTCTCACATGCAGGAGAAGTGACACTGCCTCTTTGGCTCAGGGACCTTGTCGCCTTTTCATGGGCACTTGGAGCAGCATCTGAGGCTTCTTGCTTCAGTTAGATCACGGATGCTGTCCAGCCATACAGAGTCATGAGAGCATTTCCAATAAAGGCATCTAAGAATAAACTCACAGCTAGTGAATGGGGACTTTGTAAAGCAGTTTCAAGTGTTAGGTAGATAGGTAGGTAAGCTTTATTATACCTTTCAGTTGTGAAATCGTAGGAGTCCTTCCACAGGCCAGGATGGGTAACATTGTCTTTTTAGCAATGGTAATCTTCCACATCTGCATTCTGATTGTGTCATGACCATGCTGTGATTGCAAACACTTCTCAGATGTGCTAGGAAAGGGCCCCAGTCTCAAAAGTAATTCAATTTAAAAATGAAAGAAAAGTTGCCTCATTTTTGTCCAAACTATTTACAAACATTTAAAAAATAAGCCTTTAATTTGGGAATAATTTTAGATTTGCAGAAAAGTTGCAGAGTATAGAGAGTTCCCATTTACTCTTTACTCAGCTTATTAATTAATTAATAATTAAAACTAAGAAGTAACCATTGGTACAACGCTATTAACTAAACTACAACCTTGTTTTGATTTCACCTGTTTTCCCACCAATGTCTTTTTCTGCTACAGCATCCAATCCTAGATACCATGTTGCATTTATTTATCATATCTCTTCAATCTCCTTGGACTTGTGACAGCTTTCTAGTCTTTCCTTGTTTTTCATGACCTTGAAACTTTTAAAGAGTTACTGGCCAGTTATTTTGCAGAATGTCTCTGGATTTGTCTTCTGAACAAATTGAATGTTTATGCTCTTTCTTGAACACAGGTGCTAATTGCAAATAATTTTTAAGAGAATTTTATTATTAAAACTAACTGCCCTTTTAGGGCTGAGTGGGTTACAATATTGTTACTAACAATGTGTGATAATTTTCACAATAACACAGGAGCTCAGAGATTGATAACTCCTAATAGTGTGCTTTCTACTCTGCTATATCTTTAGTATGGCAGTTTCTCCTCATCCACATTGCATTTACCCTCTCTCTGTGCAATGTGTGTAGTCGAACATACATCATAGGTGTGAATACAGAATTCCTTATAGAAATTTTCATTCGATATTTGCAGAAGTCTTTCTGTAAGTGGTCATTTCCTACTTCAAATTTATATCCCTGGCAATAACAATAGACGCCTGTTATTTTGAGTGCCTACTATGTAGCTGGTACTTTATATAACACATCTCTAGTCTTCACCATACCACAAGGTGGATATTATTTATCCATCCAGCTTTCAGAGAAGAAGGCAAATATCACTGCTAAGGCTTAGTTCAAGTACTAATAAGAGGCTGAGCTTGGATTTGAACTTCGTCTGTGTAGTCCCCAGTACCCGAGTCCATGGTAGTTTTAATATACTGCTTAGATTCTCACAGGACATATTTAGAGAAAGCGTGATCTTGAAGAGATAATGACTGGGAGAGATATGAAGGGCAACAAGGGAGGGAAATTAGCAACATCAGTCAAAGAATGTGCAGAGTCACATGATGCTATGTAGGAGGGCATCCTATTTACCTGAGTACCTCAGAATAATACCAGCATATAGTGAGGAATTAATAAATATTGGCTCTTGTCATCATTATTGCTGCTACTATTTCTACCATTGGAGGGAAATTCTAAGTGTTTGCTCATTTTCCTATTTTATATTCTTTGCTTTTAAAAGATGTTACTAGTCTTATCTACATGTTCTAAGATAAGCAATGGACAACTGTTCTGATTTATCATAAATGTGTAAGCATATTGTTTAAGTATCCACTAATTGAGGATATGGTACAACATGATCCTTGCCCTAAAAAGACAATGTAAGCTCTTTTTCATTTTCTTCCAATCCTTATATCAAAAGCAAATAGCAGAAAATTACAGATAAAATATAATTTAAAATAAAGTTTTCTCAAAAACTCACAATCCATATTGATTTTCTTTATTATAAATATAATAGATTCATTATACTTTATATACCAGAAACATATGAGTTAGATGAATAATAATGTTAAAAGTTAATGAGTTAATAGTTTATGTTAATATAATGATGTATATACTTCTAGGCTTTCTTTCTTATACATACACCAAAATGTCTGTATTTAATTTACAAAAAAAAAAATTTGTCATACTATATGCTGTAAAACTATTCTAGTAGAATTTCCAATCTACTTTTGCAGACTCATTATTCTTGTATTCTTTTCAAAAGCATATGTCATTGATTATATCTCATTAACAATAGGAACCTATCTAATTTTAGCCTGACTAAGATAAATTGGATTAAATTATCATAAAAAGACAAAATAATGCAAAAAAAATAGATCTGTAAAGTCTTCATAAGATTTCCCATAAGAATTCTCAGCCCAAATTTGCTCTTTGTTTCATGTTATGAAATGTCATGTTGCATCAATAATGGAATTTCCTTTGTAGTATATCAGACATAAAAATATTTTTCTACCTCTATAAATTAGGTATAAGTTATAAAAGTATGTGAATGAATTGGTCATTTGAAAACAAACATAGAGTCCATTTTCCCTGGAATATTTTATCATTACAAAAGAAAGGCAGCCATATCTTTCCTTAATGCATGGCTTTATCAGACCAGAAGTCACATTCCTGGAATGAGTGGGGAAATTTCTGTTGTCACTGCTAATTTCATTTAAAAGGATAACTAGAGAATATTGGAAGCATTATTTTCAGAACTGTGCCAATGACCAAAATATCCTTCTTACTTTAGACTATACCTCTAGCTATAGGTGCTATCTGGGATTAAAATGTGCACATTAAGTATAAAAATCAGTGAATGAAATGTTTGAAATGAAAGCTGGCCCAGTCTTGAGTAATTTTACCTGGGCCACTAGATGCCCACTCTCCAAATGCTGCTGAAGGACTTGTAACTGTTGTTGTTTTAATAACTCAATTCAGTGAAGCCAGTTCTAATTCAGCACATGGAGTGCGAATGTGCTATCCTAGTGCCCAGGTTGGTATTCAACACGACAGGGCCTTTAGGAGCCATGTTTTCGGGGTTTTACCATGGTGACTATTTCAACATAGGTTCAGCACAAGCCTAAGGTGTTTTTTTTTTTTGACATTTGGGAATCAGCTAACCAACAGGGGGAGCAGTAAACTGAATAGGAACTTGACAAGAGGTCATGTCCTTTTCCACTCAACTGTGAAAAACATTTTTCATACAATTGTCAAGCTTAAGGAACAGATGGTAGATCTATATTGATCAGTGAGGGGGTTCTGGGGTAGTTTTCTGGATGATTGCCAGAAACTGGGTCCCTGAGCCTACAAAGGCCTGGCCTTGCTCTGAGCAGCTGACTGAGGGGAGCCTGGGATGCAGAACCCCTGGGGTACGGCCACCCCTGTTCCTCGCACAGAGATACCTTCTGTCTCACGGACTCAACTCAGACGACAGGTCATTGGGAAACCACCTCTTTTTAAGAGTTGGCATCTTTATTGTCACTCATAAGCCTTGCTTTTAATAACATGTCTTTAAAGCCCTTCAAGGGATGAGGGGAAGTGCAAAAGGAATATGATAAAACACAGCACTGAGTGTGATAAGCACATCAAGCTAAGGGGCACAGTAAGTGCTATCATCTGGGAACATAACTCAGATTCCTTTCTTCCTTGCTCAACATGAGTTACATAATCATAGAAGAATTATGCAGAAATCAGAACAAGATCAAGAGAGTAGGCACATTTAGATTCTTATCCAATTTATAATTAACAATAAGATGGAGTATTTTGTGTGCCAATTAAAATACTAGATGGCTCAGCCCTGACAGCCTCTTAAAATAGTTTTATCTATCACTGGGTTCCTGGATCTCATTAGAAAACTACTACCCTGATGGCCACTGCACAGGGAAGGCAGAGGAATGGACTGGTGTTAACAGTAATAAACATTCATTCAGTGCCACTTGGGGGTCTGTTATCCATTTGCAAAGCCCTCTGCAAGTATGACTTGATCTAATCCTCACATGAACTCACACATATACTAGGTGTTATGATTCTACCTCTACAGGCAAGGAGATTAAAACTCACAAATATTATTTACTTGGACAAGGTCTTCATTGGCTGAGCGAGAATTCAAAACCAGCTCAGTCTCATACGATGTAAAGTCCAGCTCTTTCTTCCACACAAGGGTTTATATTTCTGGGTACAATTTTGCATTTTGTTCTTCAATGTGTGAACATAAATATAGATGCATATGAAAATTCAAAAGCACATGAATATGTCAAGAGGAAATGCAATACCATCTTATGAAATGAGAAATTACACATGTACCTTACAGTGAGTTTCAAAATTATATTGCTCAAAGTTTTGTTACTGTGGGACAGTAGGCACAGACTACACTAAGATTGAATCCAAAAATCTTCATTGTTTTCCTTCCATAAACTAAGCGCTGTGTAGGATACAAGGGATGCCAATTATGTCAGTGCCTTTAAGAAGGACAAATTGAGTTCACAACTCAAAATGCTTCAAGGTGATAATCATGATGGTGATGACAAGAACAATAATTACTACCATTTATAGAATTTTAAACTGGTTACTAAGGGCTTCACAGACACGGTCTTATTTAATAGCCATGTGGCCCTGTAAGCAGATATTACAATCTTCTTTTAACTGAAGAGGAATTGATATGTAGTCAGTAGTAAAGAGTGTGGAAACTCCTACTAAAATATTTTAACAGGAAAGAAACATATGAGCACATTTTAAGAGGAGATTGAGGTGACTGTGTCTAGCATGAATGGGGAAGGGATGGAGGAAGCTGTCAGTGTAGAAACTGAGGATAAAGTTTATTGAAATAGAACTTGATAAGCACCTGGACGAGGGCAAAGGCAACGGGAAGAAAAAAGAAGAAACAGATCCCAGATATTAGGTATTCAAGGGCTACGTACGGAAATTCAGGAGAATGATGTGAAGTGAATGCTCTCAATCCTGCACTCCCAGGAGGCAGCATTATGGAGTTAGGAGGAAATTCGGGGGCTTTGGAGTCCGGTAGACCTGTGATTGAGTGTTTGCACCGTTACTCTGTATTTGAAGCAATTTATTTAAAGCATCTGTGTCCTCGTTTTGTCATTTATAAAACAAGAATAATAATGCTTATCACATAGAGATATGAGGATTATGGAAGATAATGTATCAAACAGTAGATATTGAATAAATTCCTTTTCTTCACTCAAGATGAACTAAAAATTTTCTGACATAAAAAGGCATGAAGAACTGGCCCAGTATGAATTTGCCCAAAGAAGCTAAATAAAAAGTATTGTATGATCCTTTCCAGGATTTATTATTTATGAATGTTACTATATTATTTTAATATTTTCAACACCATGAAATAATTACTTAGTTCAAACGTAAGACAATTGTTATAAATACTCAACTTGGAAAATTGTTACCACTCAGGGCTAAAGGACATCAGGTGATATGACAAGGCAGTGAAGTGTCCTACACGTGTCTGTTTTTCAGGCATTGTCTTTCATGAGATGATCAAATGTGATATTAAGGAGGTCACTCAACTTATTTACCTTAGTGCATTTGTTGCAAACAGTGCAGTGTGGTATCTCCTACTGGTAGAGTAAAATCTCATATGTGATGGTAAAAGGCCCTTGCCCAAATAGGAACTATCCGTCCTTGCTTTGACTATATTTGATCATTTCATAATCTTGTGGTCAAAGGAATGTGAGTTCTATTTACAAATAAATACATTTGTCTTGCTTTTTTTGTAATCTACTTTCTCCTATTTTCTTTTCTTTTTTTTTTTTTTTTATACAGAGTATCACTCTGTTGCCTGGGACAGAGTGCCATGGCGTCAGTCTAGCTCACAGCAACCTCAAACTCCTGGGCTCAGGCGATCCTCCTGCCTCAGCCTCCCGAGTAGCTGCGACTATAGGCATGTGCCACCATGCCCGGCTAAGTTTTTCTATATATTTTTAGTTGGCCAATTAATTTCTTTCTGTTTTTAGTAGGATGGGGTCTCGCTCTTGCTCACGCTGGTTTCAAACTCCTGACCTTAAGCCATCCGCCCGCCTCGGCCTCCCAGAGTGCTAGGGTTACAGGCGTGAGCCACCACGCCTGGCCTACTTTCTCCTATTTTCATAATGTAATTAATTCATAAAATTTACTTACGGACCACATAAGGGTGACTTTTTATGTTATTAAAGATAGGATTGGGTTTAACTTTTTTTCTCAGGTTAACTGAAGAGGAACTGATGTATAGTCTATAGTAAAAAGTTTGGAATCCCCTAGTAAAATATTTTAACAGGAAGAAACACATTAGTACATTTTAAAAGTAGATTGATGCAACAGGAGCTAGTGTGCATAGGGAGGCATGATATTATAAAAATGTCATTTGCAAGTGCTTTTCAAATTGAAGTGCTTCCGAAATAAAACACCTAATAATAAAAACTTAACTTTACCTTTGAAATTAATTTTCACTGAGGCCAAAACAAATCAACCTGAAATTCAGTATCTTGTAGCATTTTAATGTATAATCAGGCAGCTTCAACACAAACTAGAGAAGTTGTGGTTTTCAGCCCCAGATAGGGCTGATTATGCTGGTGCTATGGCAACCTATTGCACCATTTGGAAGCGCCTCTGTGCTTAACCGCATGAGCTGCACCTCTTCCTTTCCTATAAAGACTTAGAATAAGAAAAACAGAAGTGCACCGAAGAGAAAAAAACCACAAGAGCAGTAAAGAAAGACACTGCTGTTAGCTTTTAGCTGTGCAAACATCAGTCTTGTGAGAACAACACATAGAAAAACCCTTTCTGTTTCAAAGTGTAGCTTTTCCCATTATGCCTGGGTTCCTTTAATGATTTTGAAAGTAAACCAAGTGCTTCTGTTCAGAGTTTTCATTAAAGGGAAACAAGAAATTAGCAGTGCATTTGTCAATCTTTTATTCTTCTCAGTTTCAGCGGGCAACGTAGCCTCAGCAAGCATTTGATCTTGTTTGTGAGATGGGAGACCAGTTTCTGTTAGGTGGACTGCCTGTAACCTACCATTTAGTTTCTGTTAATTTTTTATTATCTTGTAGTTAGTTCACAAAAAAATAGTACAATTTTGATTTTCCTCCTAGTTCATTCAGAAAGCATTGTGGATGCTGCTGTTAACGATTTTCTATGGAATTTCAGGATTAAATGCACAGATGTTCAGCCTCCTAGCACGGTTTCTTCTCCATGGGGAATCTCACCCCCTCATTCACTCCCTCTTCCCACTTCTTTTACAGGGTATAGGTTTGATCAGCAGAAGCTTTTGTTTGTTGCTTTGCCTTGGTTTGTTATAGGCTTGTTCACTTTTTCTGTGCTGTTTTTGTAAACAATAAGAATGTACCTCTTTGACGGTCATTGGCTAGCCATTTGCACTTTTTAACAATACACTTTAATGCATGGTACTCTGATTTCTGTAATGATCAGGTAAAATAATATGTAACATTATTGAGCACAGTGCCGTCTGTGTAGTAGCTGCTTATTAAATAATAAATCTTATTAATAGCACTCAAGACACTCACAAAACAATCTCACCACTTACGCAAACATCCTTTGATGATTCTTTGTATTTCTTTGACTGTGATCTTTACCTATCCTAGAGGAAACAAAGAGCTACAAAAACAAATATTTACTAAGGGATTTGTAAAATTAAATAGTTTTTGCTATCTGAAGTGTATATGATAAATCAGGTATCTATCCCTAGATTTAGATACATGAAACAGACATTTTCATAAGAAACAAAAGGATAATTAATATGGGAATAAAGCAATTCTGGGAAATGTCTTAAAAGAGAATATGGATAAGGAAGCCTCTTCCCCAATCATTCTTAATGCTCATTCCCGATCGTAAGCACTGTTAGAGCTTTAGGAAAACACCAGTGCTCAGATCATACCACAAATCTACTGAATCAGAACTTCTAGAGGTAGCGCCCAGGTATCTGTACTTTTAATCTAATGCACAGCCAGGATTTATATCAACACGGAATTGATGTTTTGTATTTATCAGGATTATAATACTGATAACACACACACACACACAAATATATGTAACTGACGCAAACCAGAATTTCGTTAGTTGTATTCACAGGAACACTGCAGTCCATGTGCTCATGCCCCATGATATGTCCATGAAAAAAATAGGTTTGTGGCAAATACTTTTGAGAGATCCTGGTTGAACAAAGCTACATATGCCTTTAATATGCTAGCACATTTTATAAATCTCCCCAAAGGGCATGTAGTTTTAATTACTTCTGAAACGAATTTGACTGTAGCACATTTAAAGATGCGCAAATATAAATCAAAGACTTCAGTTTGGCCATCATTACACAGGAAGTGATAATCTAGTTTCTCCCCCCAACTTACAGATAAATATATTAAAAATAGAAAAAAGACAACATAAACAGTTTTTCATAGATGGGTATCTAGACTCTATTAATTTTTTGTCATTTGTTTAATCGGTATGCCTGAAATTGGTAACATGATGTTTTAAGTCCTATATATAAGATCTGTAAATGCATACCTGGTTTTAGAGGCATCTGTGTGTGCATCCTCATGTGTTCATAGGTGAAAAAGAGTGTTGGTACTTATGATGATATTGCATGTGATAATTCTTTGGGAGACAGCTAGATATGATTGCTATATTTAAAAATAATGAATTTTTAAATTTTATTTCACCCCAAGGCCTTACATTTGCCTTCTTTATCTTCAACTAGTTTCACATACTGATACCTTTCTTTACTATTTGTATTTTTATTAATGTGTATGTGTATAATTTGAGAGTTTAAATAGCACTGGAAGGCCGATAGTAAATAAAAGCAGTCCTTCGCTCCCAACCTACTCCCCACCCTTCATTCCTGCTTTCTGGAAGCAAACGCAAACACTAAGATATTTTGCCATTTTTAAATGGTATTTTTTGTTGTACTGCTGTTTCTTTTTTCTCTTCAAGATTTTGGCCAGTATCTATCGACTTCCTTTTCTGGTCTTGACATATTGCTTTTTATAATCTCTTACTCTTTGTTCATGGATGTGATGTTGTCTCATTTCTGAGAATATGAATTATAGTTGGTTATAGTTTCTTCTGCTCTTTGCACTGTTTCTGTTTCTCCCAAGTCCTTCTTCTGTTTATTTGATCTCTGTCTTTATTGTTAGAGGCTTTGGTCTAGTGTTTCTTGGATGTCCATTTGTATTTAAAAATAAGACTGCAAAAAAAGGCATGTTGAAATTCTCTGGGCGTTGGTGGAGCTCATACATTCATGGGCCTTAACTAGAGCGAGTGAAATCAGAGAGGCATGTGAGCTCCCTGAGTCTTAGTTTCATTATCTATCAACTACATGTCAGCAGACATCACTAAGATCCCATGTTTCCGTATGAGTAGAAATCTCTGGCATTATTTTCTGGTGATGAACAGCAACTGTTTTACTCTTGAGATTCCAGGCATAACGTTAATATAATCAATGTTTTAACATAAAGCTTGCATAAAGAATAAGAAAATTATTATTTGACAGATACCACTTCAAATATAACACTTCCTTAGGGTGTGACTGTGAGCAATTTATTACATTTCTTTAGGTCCCAGTTTCATTCCCTATAAAATAGGAAGAATAATTGCTAACTCATTGGCTTGCTGGAATGTTTAAATGAAAAAAAAATATATATATATATATATAAAGAGTGTATAGAGTCTGCTACATAACATTTCAGTAAACTGCTGCTATCATTATTATATTCACAGATATTGTATTTACTGATGGAGAGTGGGGTAGGCTATTTCCTGTGATTCTCTGAAGTCCTGATAATACCTGGTTTGTCACTTGCACGGAGAATTTACCCCATAAATGCTTATTAATTTGATATGATTTGTTGGATTTATTGTCTGTGGAGCATATACCTGTGGATCAGGTTTATGGAGTAAATAAAAGTAGGATCCTTTTATTTTTATTATGCACTTTATTATGATCATGCCTTACTGAGACAGGAAAGCCATACATATCTGTTTCAGCTGACCCTTATTTTTTGTCTTGATTTGATTTTCCCACTATTCTAAGGCCTTTATGTTTATGGAGGTCAGATATGAATTCTCAGTCTTCAAAACATGCCACCATTCGTTTTAGGACAGATGCTGAGAATAAGTATTTATTTCATCTATTCTATTTTACCCTTCTGTCCTTGTACTTTTCTCAGATTTGCAGAACCAGACAGGTTTAAATCCCCTTGGAAATGGCATTCCATTCCTTTTTGGGTGGTGGGGGGGACGGGTGGTATTTAAAGCCCAAGTATGCCTTTTGAAATGCCATTTCCACTCAAATTGATTCCTAGTTTTTGCTGAAATCTCTGATTGGGGACTTAGGGGTGTGACTTCAAGGTAACTTTGATTTGTGATCATTTAAACATTTTGAGTTGTAAAAGAAACATATTGGGAAAGGTAAATTCAGTAACAATACATGTGTCAGGATAACACAGCTTTGAAGATCAAGTGTTCTGTTATCTACATTTTCATCTGTTTAATGTATCTAGTCAATTCCGTTGGTGATTCACAACAGGATTATAATGGGAAAAAGAGCTCCAAATTGGGAGATTTACAGATTTTTGGGGCTATGGTGCCACCTACTGAAGTATTATTGAATATTCTTTTGCCTAAATAACGAAAATGCAAGGCTCTTAAGTAAAAAAGTGTAAAACATTTTGTCCCTAGAAGAGTAAAGCCAAAGTGTTTCTGTAATATATAATATACTGCACTCCATTTTATTGTATTTATTTGATGTGTTTATAGAATTTAAGAGAAAGCTCAATGCAGTTCATACTTTTAGAAATATCGATGCCTTCCTTCATTGTCATACATATATACACGTGCCCTCTGAATTCCCAGTGCTATTTCATGTATTTTTCTTTACCTATATTTAACTTTCCAAGCATTGTTCACATATAATGTTTACATATATCGCAATATTATTTTTATTAATACAGTCTCCTAATATCAAACCTGTATACATCATGTACTAGTTATTGAGTACTTTATGTAAAGGTTTTATTGCTTTTACCAGATCTGTCTGACTCCACTAACAGTATATTGTGGCTTTTATGTAATATAAGAACTACGGTACGACTAGAATATATCTGTGTACGTAAAACAACTGAGATAATTGCATTAGTTCATTTGCTTTGTGTTGGCCAGATTAATCCGTGACCATATACTGCAGCAAAATGGGTAGATCATGAAATAATGAAATATTTCACACAACCAATCTTATCAGGTCTTTTTGTTTAACCATTCAGCACAGTTGCTTCTACCTGTGATTTTGGTAATGTTCTGACAATGTCTGCATGCACAAAATGCGACAGACAATTGAAGTCATTGCTCATACAATTTAGGAAGAATTACAAAATGTAATAGAGTCATTGATCAATTATTGCAGACATTTGGTAGTATGGTTTCCTCCAAATATTTGAGTACCTTCATTTATCTTCTACCTTATTTTATGTGTAGACGTCCTAGCCACAGAAGTATTTGTTAGTGTACTGCTTACGTTTACGAAAAAGTCATTAGATGACTTGAGGGGGTGGGATGGCATGTCTTTCAGATTTTATTTAGGGTTTTTTTTTTTACTAAGCTATTCCTGTAGGTCACCTTTATTGTGTTTCTATTTTAAGACTTGTTAAATTTTTTTTTTAATGAAAATATTTAAATTATGTAATTTAGTAGATGCGGCTTGTTGAAATGTATGTGTTGCTTCAATCTGCATCATTGTAGTGCCTCCATATTTTCTTAAGAGCATTGGGTTAAATTTTGGAGTAGGCCTTCAATTTTAAAGTTTTATTTTAGAGCGATTGTGTAAGACTTTTTCAGTGGCTAAAACATTTTTATGTCATTTATCATGTTGACTAAAAGTGTTACTGACACTGAAAATCTGTTTATAGAGATTTTGTGACAATGAGAACAAGCAATTTTAGTCTTACACTGATTCTAAATAGTGATGTTGAAGTCTTGGAATTTTCTTTCAAAAAAATAAAAAGGTGTGTCTGTGTGTGTGTTTGTGCATATTCGAAATTCTGTGTAAAGAAAATGAAATACAGCATAAGTTACAATGTTTTAACATAACCTAAAAATCACTCAGTAAAGGAATTTAGAATCATATTCAGAGATGAATGGTTGTAAGAAAAAATGCATATTCAATTTGAGATGCTTTTACCGGAATTAAGTATGACCATAGAAAGAAGGAAAATACAATGGATCTTTAGATGTTCTGCTGTTTTCCAGGGATGCTAAATTTTGTTGCATTAAAGATTAAAGGATTTGGAGAAATGTTGAATATGGAGCCATGATTAGATGAGGAAAAAAAACACATATACATACTTTATTCTGTTCCCTAGCTCCAGAAACCACTTCACAGCTGAACAAGGAGTCTGTGAATTATACTTTCACTTACGTTACTGTAGTTCGGTTGACTTTCCTGACAAAATAATATTCTGTAGTAAGTTAAACTGACCCGCCTCTGAATTTTCACTAATATTTGTCTGTGCCATTATAGAGCATTTACTCAGCAAATTATGATTTAATTTGAATATCCATTTTTAGGGTTTGGTTTATTTTAGCATTTATAGCATTACCGGTAACTTAGTTGGCAGTCAAATTCTGATTAAGATGCTGTTTCCCTGAGCTTATGAGTTTTTAACAAACATCATTCTCTATGGAACCTAGAACACTGGCTAAAGGAACTTCCATGCTGAAAAGCTGAGACAAAGAGGAAAGGCTGTTAAGGACAAATTGATGAGGGAGGAGGGATGCCTGAGGGTGGAAAGCACGGCCTGAGAATTCCCGAGGGCTCAGGTTCAAGCCTGGGCTCCCGTGCACTGGCCTTGTGACCTTGACCAAGGCACTTGACTTTTCTCAGCTTCTTAGGGTTGTCGTGATGCTTAAGAGACCAAATACAAGCAGAAGTCTTAATATAGTGCCTGGCACCCATTCAACACTGAATAAATATTAGCAATTAATAATAACAAAATATCATTTCTGAATTATTCTGTTAAACAGATAAATTCTAGAAATTGTCCTCTTTGTTTTGGTAATTTACCTCTTCTCTTTTTCAGGATTTAGAATGAAATGCTATACATCATGTATTTCCTTTAAAAAAACATTCATTTCTATTCAACAACTTGGAATGAATTTTTCTGATACATCTAACATGTATGCAGTCTGCTGAATACTGTATTGGTCAGAAACTTTTCTAGCACATTTACTCTAGTATCCATAGTTCTTTTGATAAAAAAGAAATAGTTTCACATAGTGTTTCACCATTGGTCTCATTTCTACAGTAAATATAAGATGAATTGTAACTTCCTTTTATGAAATTTTCTATATCGTTTGTTTTACATATTGTGGTGGCAACAAGCTATCAATTACAATGGTATATAGTGGTCTTTGAAACTGTTGGTGGGGCTGGTACAGGTGACATTAAGATTCCTCCTTTTCTGTCATCACATTGATTTCTCGTTTATGTTCATTGGTCCAGTGGTTTCCATTATGCGCGAGAAAAATTTTAATCTCCTTGTCAGGGCCTGGAATATTTTCTCCTTGGCTCTTCTTCCAAAGTTGTGATCATCAGATGTTTGATTTCTCTCTTGCATTTACTTGTACTCGAAAAATCATCCAACAATTACTTATCAATCACTTCTTCTATGCAAGACTGTTAGGTATAGCTGCTGCTCTTCCTTCTCCTCCTCTTCATCTTTTTATGTGATTCTTGCTGGTCTCTGATGGGAGAAATTTTAGTTTTTAGTCTTAATCAGGTACATCCATGACTTAAGTGTCTTTGCAGACTGCTGGATACATATGTCTTACGGACTATAAACTTTTTCAGAGTAAGGACCATGTGTTAGGATCACATTTGATCCTAACATCTAATAATAGCATGTCAGCAAAACAATAAATAGTTCTTCAACCGAACTGAAACAAATTAACTTGTTTCAAGTTCCAAGCAATTAGATGTTAATGTGAGAAGGGACATATCAAAATAATTTTAGAGATTTAAGAGCTTATATATTTTTCAGATAAAGGAGAGAGGTATATCATATGCAATGTGTTCATACACTCAAAGTAACTTGAATATTAAAATTTGGTGATAGGTTGTATTCTTTACAAACAATGATCAGGAAGGATATTTTTCCTTTCATTTAACACCTAAGAGCTATTAGTTACTGCCATTCTAATATTTTATTTTTCTTACTATTTCTTTTGCAAATCAACACAATTCTAAGAACTTAGAAGTAAATAAGAATAAATGAGAAGAGAGGAAAGCTATTAACAGGAAAATTAAAACAATAGTTTATATGGAATAGAAAGATAAAAGCTGACTAAACAGGAAGAGGAACAAAAATGCAAACAATGTAAATTAAAAACAACACTTAAAAATGAATAAGAAAGACTAGAGAAATACAATGAGAAAATAAGAAAATACATATTTTAATTATATATCACCCATACGTGATATATATATAGATATAGATATAGATACACGCACAAATACATAAAATACATTTTACTTCAAGGAATAAGCTATTGAAGAAGACTGTGTTCTACCCTCTGATGGCATCTTGGGGGGGACGGAGAAAACTTTTCAGATCAGTTCATTTTCAGAAAATAAAATCTTAAGGCAGGAAAGTAACTTAAATACCAGACAACCTATTCTTCCATCTGACGCCTGATTTCCTTTTACAACCTTGTTTTGCGGTCATTTGGAAAAGAACTTAACAATCTTTTAATCAGTGATTTACTACGATGGGGGATAAAAATGCCTTACTTCGCTATAGACTGAATCTAGCTCCCATTATGTCAGCAAAACTGCTCTTTCCAGCATCTTCACAAACACAGGTGATAAATCCAATCGATCCATGTTAATCCCTCTATTATTTGACTTTGATCCTTTCTATCTTGAAACACCCTCTACTCTTAATTCTTGTTCGCTTCAGTCTCCCTCCTACTTGGAAAATTTTGTACCCTTGGCTAGTCTTCTCCTTAATATTCATTGAACTTCAGAATTCTATCTTGGACACATCTCTTTTGTGATACCTAACTTGGAGATGCCATCACCTCCACGGCTGCAGTATCCACCTACACACTGACCGACGGCTCAGGCCAGATGTATACAAGGAGCTACAAACCTCTGCGTCCAAACGGTACTAAACATTTTCACATCGAATCTCAAACATGTCAAATTCTCCTCTCCCCACCTGCTTTTTATTTCTCCTTTAGTTCAGTGAAAGTTTCCACAATCCACCTACCGCAACTCACTAATATGGTCAAACCATCAATCTAACTGTTTCCCTGACCACTTTTTCTGCCCTCACCCCTCGCTTCCAAAGATTCACAACGTCTTAATGACTTGTGAGTGTTTCATGGACCTTGTCCCCCACCCCCCAGCTTTCTTTTGGGATTTTCCTTCACGTAGGACATCATCTCTTTCATTTGCTTTCCGTTTAGTCTCCTGATTTTCCTGACCCTCGCTTTGCCTTCTGGTAATCCAGGTTTCATTGCCCAAAAGGTTGATCTAAAATTCTGATGCTTCTCCATCAGACTTCCTCGAAAAAACATCCTCCAATGGCTATCTAAAGCCTGTAAAAAAAAATAATCCCACATTTTTATTCCTTTAGGACTAAGCTAGTTATATGTAATCTTTTAGGTCCTAGTTTAAGTGAATCCAAGAAACCCTCTCTTAACACTTCCTCCACCAGCCAGCCACCAACTCTGGCAGTCCAAATAAGATCTATGTGCTCCTATAGCATGTTCTGTCTCACCTGTCACCACACTATTTGAATTTTTATTTTTGATCTATATCTCACACTAAAGCGAGGTCATGGCAGGTAGCAAATTTCTATATATTGGTCATATTATATCCCTAACATGTGGCATAATGTTTAACACATAGTAGGTGCTCAATAAATAATCACTACCTAAATAAATAACTGCATTTGGGAAAAAATCCTTTCAAAAGTCTTTCCAAAGACTGTTGCAGCATTGAAATTAAACCCAGTAGTTCCCCTTTAGTTTATTACTTTTCTTATTTTGCCTGGGAGTTGAAAAAGTCATAACATAGTTTTGACATACTTGTGCTTTATAAAGATGATATTAAGGCAGGGAATATAGTTTTATTAGGGCAAAAGGTACTAAAAATATCCACTTTATGAATATTGTAATGTAGAGATGATGTATATATAAAAATCTAACATATATTTATATACATATGTATGAAATTTGAAACTTTCTAAGAGATTTTTGTTTTTCTCTTTGCAGGGCAAACCTCACCTAATCCCATTACTGGTAAGAATTAATATTTACATTTTACTTACTTATTTCTTTATTACAAAGTTTATATATTTAATGTTGATAAAATTTTCTATTATAATTCAATGAAATCATTTTTAAGTATAATTTTTATAATCGTGAATGGTTCTTGACATTCAATTGTTTTTAAACTTTATGACATAAAGTTTAATAATTACCTGAACATATTATTATATTTGTATATATATTATTGTGTAGAAAGAATAATTTTACTAAACTTGATAGTAAATCACTTATCAGGATCCCAATCTCTCAGAATATATTAACACTAAAAATACATACATTTAAGTCAGATCACAAAATTTTGTAGTCCAAAAGTGGATTAAGAAATTATCTGAGAAATTAGAGAGAAGTATAAGCATAGATAATCACATATATATAATATATATGTAAAATTGTTCAAGAGCAATTTACCTTTTCAAAAGTATGCAAAAGTTTTGATACTATTAAGTTATTTTGTAACAACCATTTCCAAATTCTACGGGTATAATTGAATTAATAGTCTTAACAAGTGTCTTAATCCTGAAAGAAATTAAATTTAAGCAATAAAGATGCTGCAAATTCATACATATTACAAGCAAAACAAGAGAGAAAAATTAAATTGCATGTGGTTAAAGATAAATCACATCACTCAAATGTTATTGTTATTGAAAATGTATTATTATTTATTTCCTGATTAATCATATGCTTGACAGTATGTGTTCAGAAGGTAAGTAAAACCACTAAGACAATTCTGATTTAATAATCACAATACACATTTTTAAGTGAGGCACATTTGACACATTCTGAAAATTGAATTATTAAAAGAATTATTTTTGTCATTAAATAAATGTTTTCAAATGATGGAAACAAAGAACCCCATGTAAACACCAACAAAAAATTTTTCTGAATCTGCGTAGGAGATGATCAAAGCATATCATCTTATTTTTTAAAAGATTTAATGTTAGTTTTATGTTATGGCAGATTATAATTTGTCTATGCTACCTACTCAAATGCAACTTAGCCTCTCCACCTTTTAGAGAAGATTAAGTTCATCTCAATCATAGCAACTGTCTATTTTTGCAGGAGAGGGGTGGGTATCAGTTAGAATTGGAGTGAATGTTTAAAACGGTAGATGACTCATCACAGTATCCAGGGAGTTTCTATTATTGCACTAATTCTATTATAACAAGCCTTCCAATGATGAAACCAGGTAAGTTAAAATCGTGACCCAAAATGCAAATGAGAATGTTCTTTCCCAAATATTGCAAACAACAATGTAATCAGTGGAAACCAGTAGTATCTCCAAAGTGGAGGTTCAGGTACAATGTGGAATTGACTATTGAAACATGTTTTCTAATCTTAAACTAAACTCTTATTTGTGGAACTAGGGAATGTTTAAGATGTATGCAAAGATATTAAGGAGTTCTCTGGACATCCTTTCTTCATACACCTGGGACAATATTTGCTTGACTAGAAGAAATATTTAGGAATGGCACTCTCCACAATAGCACAGCACTATTACATGTGGTATTTGGAGTGATTTCCTTTCTATTGTTCGTAATTCAAATCTGACAACAGTGGGAGTGGATGACAAAGTACATTACTCTCAAAGCAAAAGGGATCATTGGGACTCTGCCAACACCAAAGTTTTGGTTTAACTTAAAAATGACAAATTAGTAATTGTCAAATCTATAATGATGGCAATGAATTAATATTAATGGAAAGAATTTTAAACTTCTTCCTTCTAATCTTTCTTCCTCCCTCCCTCCTTCTTTTTTTTTCTTCATTTGTTAGTTCTTCCCTTCCTTCTGTCACCCCACATTTTTCCTTTCTTTTCTCCCACCCTCCCTCCTTTTCTTTTATTCAATGCATATCAGATGAGAGATTATTGAAGTTGGACTTGATTGAAGACTGGCGGTAGCTACTTGGGTATTATTGGACTTAGTTGGATATATTGACATGTAATTGTGGGTGAAAGTTTATTACTAGATGGATTTATCTGTGAGTTATTGGATCATAAAATTCTAGAAATTGAAATTTTTCATTGGAAAATAACATACAAAACAACTGTACCATCATTTTGGATTTTTGTCATCACAGAATAGTTTTGCAATATTTCATGCACCTTGGCAAAGGGGCAATTCACTATGATTCAGTTGGCTTTTGTCTGTATTTAGTAAAGATTCATTTTACCTTTGATATTAATGAATGAATGTTTTCTTTATATCATTTCTATTTCCATTTTCTTAATTCCCTATTTAGTAAAACCTCAGTTTTAGTTCTTAACTCTTTCCTTTCTAACCCCGTCTACTCCTTTTCTAGCTTCTCCCATTCTTTCCTTCTTCCCAATCTTTCTTTTGCCCAATCTTGTTGAACTGAATTAATTAAAATACTTTTTTGTGATATAACTCAGCTTTTGATTACTTAAATATATGAAAATATATATTTCACTATTCAAAGAAGTAAATATTCATTAAACATAGAAACTTTAGAAAAAAACTGCAACTCTGTAATGCTAACATAAAGAGATTGCATGATTTCAAAAAAATTGGTGTATTTCTCTATTCTTTTATAAAGAACTACACTTTTTTTCAGTAAAAGAGGAAGCACAAAATAATTTAAAGGCGTTTAATACGTGGTGCTAATTTGTCCTGCAGAAAGATTTTGCCATCGTACTCTCATACCAACTGTTCATGTACCTCTTTCACTATCACCTGGTTTCATTTTCCCTCTTTTTAGAGTGAACTTAAACTGTGGTAAATGTTATTTCAGTATCTTACTTTGTGTTTCTTTGTTATCATGAAGTTGAAGACATTTCTGTAGACTATTTCTATATATTATACATATATCTCTGTATGCATCTATGTATATATGCATGTGTATATGTATCTACACATTTACAAATATATACACACAATATACATATATATATACCATATATCACATATGTATGGTGTATTTGTGTGTGTGTGTGTGTATATATATACACACACACACACACACACACACACACACACGCTGGGGAGTTAGCCTACTCAGACGACCCTGTGTTTCAGGATATGATTCACATATTTATTTTCTTTTTCTTCCATCTCCTATTATATAACAGGACTGAACACAACTAAGAAGCCCAGTGCTCTGTCTCCAAGTGGCCCCTTACCTACTCGCACCACCGCATTCTCACCTGCAAGCATCTCTGAACGAGAAAATGACTCCTTAGAGCCCACACCTCCTCTTAGTCCAGGCAATAGTTCAACCCAAGTACCCCCGGACCTTTTGGATAATCCTAGTGCTCTTGATATGACAGGTTGGCAGAGAAATGTTAATTGAAGTGGTATTGGGAAAAACTTGTCTTTTGTAAATTCTGAATTTATCAGAATAGTTTTTCTTTGAATTATATGTGCAGTTTCTAAGTATGTGATTTTATGCAAGTGTTGGAAATATTAAGTGCCTATGAAATATTGGTTGACTAAAGTAATACATGCATGTTGTTAGGGAGAGGAGAGAAAAAGGGAAGGAGAGGAAACTGCCTAGTAAAATCAAGAGGGGAAAGTTGCTCTAGTGTTCTCTGATCTGCACATTCTGGATCATTCTCCCAGCTTCTGCTCACTTAGGTTTCCTGCAGCCCTGGACAGATCGGAACTCCCTGCTTTGAAATAAAAGAGCACAGTTTCTTTTCTAGAAAATAATCTGCTATCAGGTGATATTTCAGTTGTCTGCTGAGATAAGGCTATATGTTTCATTTATGTTTAAGATCGATTTATATTATGGAATGCAATAAAATTTTTCTTACTGACATAATTAGAAAAAATCTCTTAATCCACTTTTCTAACAATATTATATACACCATCCAAAATTGCTCTTTTTTTGAAAATGATTATAATAAGCATCCATATGCATAACATTAAATTTAAATGTGTAATAGTATTTTTATAAACAAAGCTTATAAATGTTGTGAAACATCAGTATAGAAGTATGTGTGTGTGTGCGTATATATATACTTTACATATACTTTATATATACTGTACATACACCTATGTACAATAAAAATACCATCCCTTAAATCCTGTTCATTAAAGATACCCTTTTAACCATTATTGTATATCCTCCGGGCTCCGGGCATATGATTTTGTGAGTGTGTATGTGTGTGTGTGTGTGTGTGTGTGGTTGTATAAGCACACATATTGTGTGACAGATTCCATGTTTCCACACCTTTTCCAACACTGTATGTTACCAATCTTTTAAAACTCTGCCAGCATGATAGTTAAAAAATATTTCTTGTTGATTTACCTTTAAAAAAATTTTTTTGTTAATGTTAATCATCTTTCATATACTTTTTGGCCATTGTATATATTAGGTGTCTGTTACATCTCTTGTCCCTTTTTTAATTTCTTCCTTGTGATTTGTAAGAGACACTAACATATTGAAGGATTCCTTTCTTATTCTGCCTACAAAGAAACGTCCCAAATGTCAGTTTGTCGAGTTGATGGAGAATCAAAAAAACAACTAATAATGATTTGGAAGTCAAAAAAGCCGTCTAGAGACATAAATCCTCTGTAGCTGCCCCCAGCTAAGGGTGGGCGGCTCCCAGGGATGTGTAAATAGAGAGCTCAGGTGCCACCTTCCTGACAAACAAATGTAAATGCTGGCAGACACGTGGAGGCACTTTACAGTCTGGTGAACTATAATAGCAATTTGCTCCTTAGAACCTCTTAGTATTTAAGTTTTCCATCTGCGACCGGGAAGACTGATGTAACGATCTCACTTTCTCACCTAGGTGTCACACCTGCACAGACGCCTCACCTGTCCACGCACGCAGACTCGCAGGCGCCCCCTGCCGGAGCTGACACGCAGACATTCAGCAGCACAGCTGCCCTTACCGCACTCACCCCTGCCCCGGGCGGGAATGACACCTCAGGTTTGCGGGTCCTTTAGGCTTGTGCAAATATGAAGAGTGCAAATGTGACAGTTGCCTGTTACGAATGGTGTGCGGAAATTCAACCGCTTGTTCAACGTGTTAGAATTTGATAGTTGATGAATTTGGAATTTCAGTTACTCTTAGGATGTGAAACCGTGTAACAAAGTTCCTTTTAACGGAGATGAGAGAATAATGAAAATTGTGAGACGAAGCAAAAATTTGCTAAGGGGGAAAGAGTTTCAGGACACTCTATATGTTTGTATTTTGAGCAATGGTCATGGTATAGTGAAAACTTCTTTTTGCTAGTAATAAAAATAACATACATAAATCTTTACTTAAAGACTTCGTACCAACATACAAAACAATGAAGAGTAGCTGGCTCCTACCATCAATGAAGAGCGCTGGGAAATTGTGACCATAATGAAATTGCTATTTAAAGAATGAGAAAGAAAGGAATAGATGCTAATATTTCTCACACAAACATCAAGATTCTTTCAGCTCAGCATCTCTGAGTTTATACCAGTACAAAATATTCCCTCCCTCAACTTTCCAAAGTCAGAATCTAAGTCACTTCATGGAGCCTTTTTTTCTTATGCAGGAAAAACAACTATGTCCTTTCTCAGATCACACATCCACACAGTCACGTATATACATGCAGCAACCTGAGTGCTAAGACATGAATAGGTGGGCCGAGGTGGCTAGCAGGAAAATGGTCTTGCTTTAGGTATGAATCAAACCTGGAAGTTAAAGGTAACAAATAGAATAATTGTTATTCTGGAGTATTAAAACTGTTCCTTGGCATAAACATCGGTCCAGCAATACACTCGCTGGGAGAAGAGCTGCCGCCACCTCCTGCTTCATTCTACTTAGCCCAGCTGCCATGGAACCACAGTCGACAGATTTGGAGCTTTTAGCGAATTCAGAGATTCAGAAGTTGTGGAGGGGCAGAGGCTGTAGACGAAGGAAAGAGGACTGGCCCTTAGGGTCTGGTTGTCACACAAACTAGTCTGCTCTGCCCTGATCAAGGAGTTCTCCCTCTCACAGTGGCTAATTCCACTACTTAAAAATCTATTAGGATTAATCACCCCAATTAAAATTGTAAATGCCGTCACTGAGGTGACATACATAACAAGGGAAAAGCAGTTTTCACCTGAGAAGAGAAAGTAGGGAATTTGGGGAGGGTGCGAGTGGGAGCTTCAGAAAGGCAGGAGGGCGCGGCTTGGGAGCGGGGAGAGGAGAACAAGCTAGAGAGAGAAGGGTAGAAAAGAAAGTGTCAGAGGCTAAAGATGAATCTGGCTGCTTTAGAGCTCTGCGGAGGGCCAGTTCTATGTCGAAATGAATTTTGTAAAGGATAAACAGATCTTCCTACTCTTCTACTTGTTCCGTTGGAGCCCTCTTCTGGCAACACAGAACTGAAGAACTGGTGTTTATGTTATTCATTCTAGTCTACAGTTTAGTTAAATTTTATGATTTAGTGGCTTTTAAAGACTGAAATAAGAACCCACACTTAGTTTTTTTAGGAGATTCCAATTCTAATGGAATGTATGTGTGAAGTTATAGACTGCACTTCATTTGTAATGGGAAGATGCCCGCGCACTCACGTCAAAGCCATGTACAGAGCATGCTCGCATGCATCCCTGCTGAAACACGGAATCTGACTGCGAACGCGAGACTAACCTCGTATCATTGCGCTGATGACCCCAGGAATCTTGACAGTGAAATCACCAAACAAGCTCTTGAGTAAAGGCTAACTCATATTTCTCCCGCCTTTTCCATGGCAACTAGCACAGTGCTAGTCATCTAGGAGGCACCCAGTGAATATACATTGATTGCCTGTGCTGTAATTCTGGCCTTGATGTCTAGGGGAAGATGTAACATGCATTAGGTGCTTTGAAGCCTGACAATGAAAAGTCCTAACTGAGTGCAGTGTTCAGTTTCTTCAGTTACAACACTAGATTCTATACCAATTAGCTCACGTGTGATTGGAAAGTAAGAGAATGATGTCAGTATGAAGTGGAGTTTGTTGGTTCCAAGCCAATTTGATTTCTCCTGGCAAGGGCAGCCTGTGTAGTGAAAGTAGAATTGTAACCTTCAGCTGGAAAGGAAAAAATTCTGAGCTCAGCTGCTGCACGGGCAGAAGCCCATTCAGCTCTATTTTAAGAAAATTAAAACTGAGCACCTGCACCCAGGGATCCCTCCCCCGAGAGGCGCAGGCAGGCATGCGGGGCTCACAGCCTGTGCCGGGTTGCACTTCCTCCTGTGCCACCCTGACAGCAGCCTTTTATGCTCAGAGCTTCGCTTCTGCCCATGTGGTCTCAGCACCACCAAGACAGTCCCCCTCTCTACTGCTTTGATGCATTTTTAATATTGCCTAAGGCAGCCCGCAGCCAGGAGGCTTGGTCTCCTTGGGCAGTCCAAGCTATTTCCTGAAGCCCCAACTACTTTTTACAATTGTGCTCTGATGACTAAGCTGCATGGGTTTCCAGTTGTCTACCCCTAAACTCATCTTTCCTATAAGCCCTGGTGTTTTTAGTACAGTTTTGTAAAATGCATATATTGTGGTACAGCAGAAATGCTCGAATGCGTGCTCCTCAGCCTTAGCTTCGGTAACCGTGTTGATGTGGGCTGTCTGGCCACTGCCAGGTGTGGCAGGAATGAGTGACAGTGCTCATGGCCCTTCTGATTGCAGGTGTCTCAGGAGAGAGGGGCACAGCCAGCACCTTTCTTGAAGACACGACTTTCACACCCGTAGCCGCCCCCAGCCCTGCACACAACAGCTCTGCTGCCTCACCTGCACGCACCTCCAACACCACCGCAGGTCCGACTGTGCTGCTCTAGGTGTCTTCAGCTATGGATAAGGAAATGGAAACTCCAAACTTTAAAGTGGCTTTTTTATTTCATGACAAATATTATTTGCAGGCTTCCTACTTTATAAATTTTTATATCATTATACTAAATTAGGCAAAAGAAACTTTCCAGTAAGTTTTTTCTAGACATATTTTATTGTATTAATAATATTATACAGGCCTGGGCAAGGTGGCTCATGCCAGTAATGCTAGTAGCACTCTGGGAGGCCAAGGAGGGAGGATCACTTGAGCTCAGGAGTTCGAGATCAGTCTGAGCAAGAGTGAAACCCCTGTCTCTACTAAAAATAGAAAGAATAGTCTCTATTAAAAATGGAAAAATTAGCCAGGCATCATGGCATGCACCTGTAGTCCCAGCTACTCGGGAGGCTGAGGCAAGAAGATCGCCTGAGCCCAGGAGTTTGAGGTTGCTGTGAGCTACGATGACGCCACAGCACTCTAGCCCCGGGTGACAGAGTGAGATTCTGACTCAAAAAAAAAAAAAAAAAATTTATAAAAGTCCATGGCAAAGAAGAATAGATAATAGACTTTAATGTTCTATAGCCCTGGAATCAAATCCCACGTCTTCAACCTCCCGGCTGATTACAGAACAAATTACTAATACTTTCTAAGTATCAGTTTTCCCTTTTGTAAAAATGATATAATACTTATTTCATAGGATTGATGTGAGGACTGAATATGTAAAAAGTCTGGTGTGCAATGAATATTACAAAAGCTTAATTGTTACCCCTATTAGTATCCAAAATAAGGAGAGTTGTAATTGAAAGGGAATGGAATAGCTTGAGGAAGATCACACATCAGGTAAGAATTATACTAAAGAATTAGGTTTCCCTCCAACTTACACAGTGTTTAGTTGGAATTACTTGAGATATTGTTATCTCCAAGGGCCATTTGTAGATAGATCTTTGATTCACTTTATGATTTCTAAAAATTAAGCAAGTATCAAATCAAAAGCAAAGCAAAGATTCAGTTAGGAAATTACCCTCACTAAAGAGTTTTTCCCTTGCCCCTCAATATGACAAGCTCATTAACATTTATTCTTCTGTTCATTTCCTTGCAGATTCCCACCTTCTCTCCACTGCATCATCCACTCTGAGCCCTGAAGCAAGCACTGCGCTTGCAACCACAACAATAGGTGACAACCTTACCCTCAGTCATGCAACCATACAACCCCCCGTGCTGGGGACGTGCTCACACTGGGGTTCTCCTCTTGTTCTACCGTGGGCCCCTTTCTTGGAGAAGTTCCATGAAATGTTCTAATCCTGAGGGCCATGGAACAGCAGTTAGATATTTCTTTATAGTTAGCAGTGCAACAGTTGACGAGATCAGGATATAATGTTACTGTCATCACCCCTTGTATTGTTGTAGTAGCATCTCCCAGGAGCTGTGTGCTTCATGAAAACATGTCTAAGACATAACCCAATCTACTAGAACTTCTTTTTCTAAGAGTGGGGTTAGATATTAACATGGAAAAGAAGGATTCCATCAAAGGGGCTCTGTGTTCCAAGTGGTGAGTAGCAGAGGACTGATCGCAGAGTTCCAGTCAAGCAGCGAGAGGGCACGGAGGGGGAAAAAAGGAGGTCTTGAGGGACCGGCCACAGCGACGGTGGTGTCTGTGGATCAGTGAGAGAAGGAAGAGCCGACGAGCCCACCGTGCTCCCTCACACTCTTCCACATCAAAAGCGAGATTAGCGGAGATCTCTTAGTTTCCACAAAGTCCATTTTCTCCTAGTTCTTTGGTTGAATACGTAAACTCACAGAAGATGCTGCTCAGTTTGTTGAGAGAGCAGTTTATTACCCTTGATATGCACAGAGCATACAAAAGTTAAACTAGAGAATGAAGCAGCCCTTGCCCATCATCTTAGTTTTTTTTTTAAAAAAACAAAAGTATAAACTTCATTCTATGGGGATTATAATTATATAAATCTATTTTGAAATTAACCAAGGGAATGAGGACCCTTGTAATATTTTTAGCTGTGTGAATACTCAGCCGTGTTTCCACACCACAATCAGATGTGTGAAGTCTTAATACTGTTATTATTATCACAATTGGGTTTATTGGGCAAATTCATGAAAATGTTTTGTAGAACTAGCTCATTAGTTTATAACATTGAAGTCTTAAGATTAAAATATTGTACTAGCAAACTTTGCATTATCTGTTAAATGTAACTATATAGTTTACGAAGTTGAAACGTTGTATATCCCCTTTCCCAAAAAATGCCATAGCAGATGTTCTAAAACAAAATGTTAATAATTTGCATTCTTTTTCTTTTCTCTATTGCAGCTACTACTACACCTATGCCACGCTGTGGTAAGTTTGTTACTTAGAGGCAGCATGTATCACTTTGGAATAGCACTTCAGTTATTTCCTTCTTTATTGCAAGCTTTCAAGATCCGCTAGCAAACTAAACTCACCGGCTCTAATTTCTCACCAATGACTAGCTCCAAATCTTAAAAGCCAGTATGCCTCAGTGGCAAGAAGCTTTGATTTCATAGTCAGACCCCGTTTTCAGTAGCAGGATTAAAAATTACTAGCTAGACAACTTTGGTGAAGCCACTTAATTTCAGTTCAGGTATTTGTAAAATGGAATGATAGCAAGTTTGTTTGGGGGGTGGGCAAGGATTCAGTGTAAATCTAAAAAGAAGATGATACCTTCAAAGCTTATCAAGAAGAAACATCTCTCTGTTTTTGTCCATCTGCCTGTCTGTCTCTCTCTTTCTCTGTCTTGCCAGGGGCTGGCTCAAAGCAGATGCTTGAGAACAGTTTGAATCCATTCTTTTCCCATTTTCTTCCTCTCTTCTCATTGGAAACAAAGTCCTTCCTTATGGTCAGGACTTTTCCCTCCATTTAGTTCTAAATCTCACCATTAAACTCACTGCCTTCCTACATTTAGTATAAAGATCAGCCTTCATATGTTTGTTTAGTTAATATGATCTTTTATAATCTGGCTCCATCCACCTCTCCCCCTTACACTCTTCACTTAAGTAATACACTTACAGTTTTCTGAACACATGCTCTTCCCACCCCCATGTCTGTTTTTCTATATCCTGCTCTCATTTTAAAACACAAACTGGGTCATTTTCTTTGGAAATCCCTCCCTATCCCTGCAACCTGAGTAGATCTCTCTCTCTCTCTCTCTCTCTCTCTCTCTCTCTCTCTCTCTCTCTCTCTCTCTCTCTCTCTCATCACTCTCATGATTTTGTGCATAATCTTATCTTAGGTATTTGCACGTCTCCTGCAATTCATATCTCTGTCTCCACATTGGACTATAGGTTTCTAAATGCTGATCCTGTCTGACTTGCCTTTGTATTCCTAGTGTTTGAGATTGTTTCTTAAACATGATCAGGGCTTAATAATTTTTGCTAAATAAAAATGGGTGAATAAATTAGTATTGGTTGAAAAGGCATTTTTATCAGTCAACAGAAATTATTGACACCAAGGAAAGATATTTAGGAGGCTGCATTATGGATGATAATTTTACATAATTGAAGGAATGAATGAGGACCTGTGGTCTCTGAATAATTAATGTTCCACATATTTGGAGAAACAGATAATTAATAACTACATTTTTAAAAACAAGGGAACTTATACAGGAAGAAGAAGACATTTCAGATGCATCATTCAGTTGTGCCTCCATTCAGCAAGTAATTATTGAATTCGTACTAATGACATAGGTTATGCATAGACTCGGATTTATGGCAATAATCGCAATAGACTGGATTTTGCTCTCATGGGATTTATAGTTCAGTCGGGAAGACAGGATATTTAACAATAATCATCCAAATGTAAATTTGCAAGCTGAGGTCCTTACATAAAGGCAATTATGAAAGAATGATGTGGAGGCACCTAATATGTTTCTTCTATTTTTTATGTTCCTGGGGGTATTTCGTTAGAGATTTGATATTCTTGAAAATATATGTTAAGGGTTTTGCATTTAATGTAGTTTTATTCATTTTGAAAAAGGGATAATCATCACTGTTTGATTTTCTTTCAGATGACAAATATGGAAACATCTCTGTGGATTACTTATACAACAACAGAACTAAACTTTTTAGTGCAAGACTAAATGTTAGTGATGAAGTGAAATGTGTGCCTGATTGTAAAAACAAGGAATTGCTTGACCTAACAGAATGTAATACTACCAGTGTTAATATAAGTGATGATTCATGTGCTCCACCTAAAGTATTAAAATTAGATGTACCACCAGGTAAATCTATCTATTTCTATTTGTATATTTACAAAAACTGACTTCGTGTGTGGTGTGGTCTAGCCACAGGAACTAGTCTGGTGAGAGAACAGGGCTGAGGGAAAAGAAGTCAACTATACACAAGTGGGTGAACTTTTCTGCTCTCCCAACCAAGTAAAAATTATAAAGTCATATAAGACTTCTGTTTGCATCCGTTAGTCACCCATCCTACTTCTTTTAACAGAGAGATCAGTGCAGATGAGATGTAGTTTATCCTGCTAAGGGATTGTCTATAAGCTTTTTTTCCTTCTCTACTTAATTGAAGTTATTAAATATATATATATATACATATATTTATTAAGTGCAAATTTGTCTGGAATATATTAAAGAAAAACATAAAAGTTAAGGATTTGATGTTCATGGGAAGAACCAAAATACTCTCACAAAAAAAGGGAAGACTGTAGTTACGTTAAGGAGCTCAAGCAGGTTTTGCCAACTAAGCTACCGCTGGGAAAGAGAACGGAGGAAACGTTTCTTAGCAAGATGTATTTGGCAAAGGGACTCACAGGCTGTGTATTTTAAAAAAATATATCACGTCATTTAATAATTCTGGATTATTAATCAATTTATTCAGATTTACATGTTACTAATAAAATCTGAGGATAATGTTATTCAATTAAGAATCAATGAGTAAACACAAAATTGAAGATATAAGCAAAAATATAAAGTGAAATGAATGTTTTGAAATATATAAAATTTGCGATTTTATCTGTATGTTTGATTGAGTTTCATTTTTAAAAGTAGCATAAATTCTAAGTGAAACACCATCAAAATGTATGGTATTGAAAAATTATAAACTGAGTAATCAAAAAACACTGAACCTTGAGAGTTATTAGACTTTTATAAAAGCAATCTCAATGCTTGAGAAATTCTTGACAAATTCTACATTAATTAATATAATTTCAGTGATTTTAATTGAGAATATGCCACACATTATAAAATATTAATGAAGTCTATTTCTGCATCTTTTCGACAGAGCATGAAAAGTTTCGATTACTTGATTGTACACAGAAAGAAAAAGCAAATACTACTATTTGTTTAAAATGGGAAAAAAATGGAAACTTTCAGGGTTGTGATGAAAAGAAAATTACATACAAATTTAAATGTGGTAAGAATATAACATCTGTCAGAGAATTTTTTGGTGGTAGGAAGCTGTTCTAGATACTGTTTCATTTTCTCTCTCTCTTTCTCGGCCTCTCAGCCTCCTCCTGTCTCTTTCTTTCTTGTCTTTGTTTTTTTTTTTTTTTGGTCTGTGGTATATTTGGAGTCAAATTATTATATTGTCTATACCATTCAAACAAATTCACAAAATAGATGAACATTTCCCCTGAAAAATAAATACTGAAAAATTTGAAGTCTGTTAATTTACAAGAATTTTCTTGGCAATTGTTGTACACAAGGCATTGTTGAAGAGTTATGAGAGAAGGGTCTTATAAAAGAATGATGGTACACATATTCTGATCGAAAGAAAGGAAAACAAATATAAGATTATTTGGTTCAAGAGTTTACTTTGTCAGTCCTCCATCGACACAATTCATACACAAGTCCAGGAGCACTTAAGATAACGAGAAAGCAGAAAAAGAACCGCAAGTGCTGTTGGAATAAGATTGGGTTTGAAATCAGGTGACCAATGATTGAGATAGCGTTTCTTTTTAGATGTATTTGAATTTAATGAGATGGACTTTCCCAATCCCTGACATAAAGCCATCTATCTAGTGGGTCATATTTGACAACACAGAGGTGTGCACGTGTGCATGTGTGCACACACACACAGAATGGCATGTATCATCATGTAATAACCAAGGCATAGATGCATGCCTATGATGCAAGTAGTATGAGGAAAGCAGAGCAACATATAACAGACTGATGATAAAAAAATGATCTGTCTAGAAAATCTATTAGGCAAATGCTAAGGTACAATCTCAGTTTCTGAACAGAGATTAATGAACTAATGCCTCATTTCATCAGTCAAATTAGGGATATTCTTAAGTTATACTTTCTGTATACAGGTTGAGCATTTCTAACCTGAAAATCTGAAATTTGAAATGTTCCAAAATCTGAAACATTTTGAGTATTGACATGATGCCACAAGTGGAAAATTTCACACCTGGCCTCATGTGACAGGTTATAGTCAAAATGAAGGCACATGACGCATGGTTTACTCACTGTCCCCAGGGGAAAAATAAAATCACCCCAGGCTGTGTATATAAAGTGTGTATGAAACACAAGTGACTTCTGTGTTTGGACTTGTGTCCCATCCCCTAGATATGTCATTATGTATATGAAAATATTATAAAATCCAAAAATATCTGAAATCCAAAACACTTCTAGTCCCAATCATTTTGGATAAGGGATACTCAACAAGTATTTTTGTAAAAGTTGAGTCTCGACTTATTATTTTCATCATTTCCATAGATTTTTCAATCTAATAGATTTTAAATAGAGTATTATAAATATGAAGTCAGAAAAAGATTTACATGTGAAGTATTGTATTAATATACTCATATGCAATACTTATATCTCTTTCAGGCAATAAGACATTCGATGATCAACAGATAGAATTAACAGAACTTCAACCCAAACATAATTTTAGTTGTGATGCAGAAGTACTTTATAATCGCCATCAGTATATTAAAAGAAGAACTACTGTTGAAACAGATTTGGGGAGTGAGTATATTTCTTACGCTTATATGTAAAATTGCTTTCCCTTGATGTTCTTATAATTCTTTGAGAATCACAAGAAATGATGGTATAAATTTAGAGGAAGGATTTCTGAAAACAAATTTCTATCAATTTTTGAAGTTTAATTTAAAAATAAATTACACAGGGCCCAAACACCTGTCTTTTTTCTTTTTTTCTTCAAATTGTTATGAGGTCATGTTGGAAACAAAACTGAAATAAATAAAATGTTTTGGTCACTCATTGTCCCTTTCTTCCGGGAGCATCCTTCCCTGTTTGGTGTGCTCTTTCACCCCCGCCCCTCTAGCAGATCCTGCCTCTAACAGAAGTAACATGAGCAAAGAAACTAACGAAGCACAGTGGTAAATCTAAGTATGGATGGGAAGATGGAAGAAAGTAGTGAAAATGTGCTAGAGTTCAGTGTTATTTAGAATTACAGAGATTCCAATTAAATTTAGAATCTGTTAAAGCTATATTAGTTACATGTATGAGGATTTATGGATAACCACTGGAAAAAAAGAAATAGATGATGTTGCCTATAAGCAGTAGAAGAATATTAAGACATTTAAAAATTCTACATATCACAGGAGGAAAAGAAGGTGGAGGATAAGGGATGAAAGAGGAAGAAGAAGACAAAGAGGGAATAGGAGGGAGAGGAAGAAAAGGAGAAGGAGGAAGAGAGAAGGAGAGAGAGAAACACTAAGAAAATAATAAGTGAGATAGAAGAAACATGTTATAATCTATCAAAAGTTATAATAAATGTAAATGTGTTGCACATTTGGGTAAGGACATTTTGGGAGAATTTTGTAATCTTAGAAGTGATAGTTTAGAAGAAATTTTTATTATTTTGCTACCAACTGAACGAAAATCAATGGGAAGTACTTGGAAAACAAATGCAAAGATAGTAGAAGGGAGAAAATAACAAAGATTAGAGTGTGCACTATTGAGGGGGAACACACAAAAATAATAAAAATTTATCAACAGATCTAAAGGCAAGTCTTTGAAAAAAAATAATGAAATAGCCAGACATCTAACAAAACAACCCCATAGATTAAATAAGAAAAAGAAAACTAAAAAAAATACAAATTATAAAAATTATAAAACAACTTTGCATCCAATTTTAAAAGTTAGCTAAAATGGTTAATTGTCCAGAACCTATGAGTTATGAACATTTACCTAGGGAGAATTAGAAATGTGAAATTAAAATTATCTCACTTATTTTTCTACCCACCTCACATGTACTATTTGCTTACTAACACACCCTTATAAAAGCATGCAGAGAAGGTAGTTTTACAAAGTTAAGCAAATAGTCAAAGAACAGATAATTCTTATTTTATCCAAACTATTCCATAGTATAGAAAACATGGAAACTTGTTAACTCATTTGACTATTGTTAGAGTTTGGAATAGGATTAGAATTAATACAATGTGGATACGAAACTTGGCCAAAGCTGAGGCAATTATAGATTTGTCTCTTCTATGAACATAGGAACTAAATATTAATAGAAATATTGGCAAAGTGGATTAAAAATAATGTAACATTATTAAGGTTTACCCCAATAATTCAGGAATCCTCCAGCCTTAGAAAACAGCAATTTAATCATTTTACATATCATTTCACTGGAGAAAGAAGGGAGATTTTTGTAAGACAACTGCAAGAGAAACAACAGTTTTTTAAAAAACTTACTCATTAATTCACATACCACACAATTCACCCATTTAAAATGTACAATTCAATGATTTTTAATATTTTTAGAGTTGTGCAGCCATCACCAGAATCAATTTCAAACATTTTCATCACAGCAAAAAGCAACCCTGCATCTGTTAGCAGTTACCCCCCATTTTCCCTCCAGCCCCCCATCTCTAGGCAGGCAACCACCAATTTACTTCTGTCTGCGTGGATTTGCCTATTCTGGACATTTCATATAAATGGAATCACACAATATGTGTCCTTTCATGACTGGCTTCTTTCACTTAGCATACTATTTTCAAGGTGTTTCTCTGTTGCAATATGTATCAATTCTTCATTTTTGATTGCTGAATAATATTTCATTGCATAGATATACCTTATTTTGTTTGTCTCTTTATAAGTTGAGTGACATTTACTTTGCTTTCACTTTTTAGCTGTCATCAATAATGCTGTTATGAACATTTGTGCGCAAGTTTTTTGTACATACATTTTCATTTCTCTTAGGTGTATATCTGAGATTGCAATTTTTGAGTCAGTAGCAACTTTATGTTTTGCATTTTGAAAAACTGCCCATCTGTTTTCCAAAGTGGATGCACCATTTTATATATTCTTCAGCAATGTGTGATGGTTCCAATTTGTCCACATTTTCATCAACACTTGTTTTTATCTATCTTTTTTTTTTTTTTAGTCATCCTAGTACATCTGGAGGGTATCTCATTGTGGTTTAGATTTGCATTTCTTGATGACTAATGATATTAACTATGCTTGTATGTATTTATTAGCCATTTGTATGTCTTTTATCTATTCAAATCCTTTGTGTATTTTTTAGTTGGATTTTTTTATTGAGTTATAGTTCTTTTTATATTCTGAACATAAATCCCTTGTCATATTTACAAATATATCCTCCCATCTGTGAGTTGTATTTTTACTTTTTTGATACTTTTTGAAGCATGTAAGTTTTTAATTTTGATGAAGTTCAATTTTTTTTTTGTTTTTACTTTTGTTGTTTATGCTTTTGATGTCATATATAAAAACCTTTTGCTAAGTCCAAGATCATTCAGATTTATCGTTATGTCTGCTTCTAAGAATTTCATAGCTTTAGTGCTTGAATTTAGCTCTATAGTCTATTTGGAGTCAATATTTGTATATCATGTGAGGTAATGGTCTGATTTCATTCTTTTACATGTGACTATCCAATTTTCCTAGCACCATTTGCTGAAAACACTATTCTTTCCCCATTGAATGGTCCTACCACTCTTGTAAAAAAATGACCACAATGATGGATTTATTTCTGCACTTTCAGTTCTATTTCATTGATATACATATCTATCCTTCTGCCAGTGCCACACTGTTGATTACTGTTGCTTTGTAGTAAGTTTTGAAATTGCAAAGTGGGTGTCCTTCAAATTTTTTTTCTTCAGGATTGTTTAGAATATCTGAGGGCCTTTCTACAAAGAAGCCAGCTTAGATTCTTACAGAGATTGCACTATATCTACAGATCACTTTGGAGAATATTGCCATCTTAGCAATGTTAGTCTGCGTGAATATCAGGTGTTTTTCCATTAATTTAGGTCTTCATTAATTTATTTCCAAAATGTTTTCTACTTTTCGGTGCAGAAGTCTTGTACCTCTTTTGTTAAATTTATTCGTAGTTTCAATTTATTCCAGCTTATAATGATGCTGTTTTCTTAATTTCGTTTTCAGATTGCTCACTGTTAGTGCATATAAATACAACTGATTTTTCTCTATTGATCTTGCAATCTGCCACATTGTTGAACTTGCTTATAAATTATAATACTGCAGGATCTTTGACAGAACATATTAAAGTGATTCTAAATTTCATATAAAAATGTGAACAGCTGAATACAAAGGGGCTTCCTAAATCCATGTCTCCCATAATTCTCAAAATAACATAAAGCTACAAGAAGAGCAAATAAAACTATTTCTTCAGCATCACTAGAAAAGTTTAACATATTTTTGGATATTAGACACTAAAATTATTCCAGTCTTTATAAATCACTGTAACAAAATAGAAATACCAGAAAACTAGCTTTTTATATTTGATAAAAGCACAAAGGTATTTCAGGCATGGGGGAAGAATAGTCTATTCAACAAATGATCCTGGTATCCCTATAGAGAAAGATGAACATCAGCCCTCACCTCTCAATGAACAGAAAAATAAACTAAATATATATATATCCCAGACCTAAACACTAAAGCTAAAATTATAAAAGTGTCCAATCAAAGACATAGGAGAATATCTGTATGCCTTAAGCAAAGATTTCTTAGGGCATGAAAAACAAGAATTGTAAAAGAAATAATTTTAATATATTGGACTTCATCAAAATTGAACATTCCTGTTCTTTGAATGAAACCATTAAAAAGAAATAAGAAGTACACCATAGGTTGTAAAAATATATCACAATTAATGTTTTTCAACACAGAAAGTTTTCCCAGAGTATACAAAGGGCTCATTTAGCTACAGCATAAGGCATCAAATGCCCATTAAAAATGGGCAAACATTTTGAATATACACTTCACAAAAGAAGATATACAAATGGCTAATAAGCACATAAAAAGGTGCTCAACATCATTAGTCATCTGAGAAATACAAATTCAAACAACACTGATGTGATGATATTAACCATCCACTAAAATGGCTAAACTTAAAAAGACAGATAATGCTAACTATTGGGGAGAATGTAAAGTGATGACCCAGCTATTTCACTCTCGCTATTTACCAAAGAGGAAAGAACAAGTCCATGTGAAGATAAAGCAGATTCATTCATAGTAGCCCAAAACCTGGAAACAACTCAAATGTCCATTAACTGTTGAATCATAGACAAAACGTGGTACATCTTATATCTTTACAATAACTACTGATGAATAAAATGACTACTGACGCAGGCAACAACGTGAATGAATCTTCAGAACATTATGTTGAAGGCAATATGCTAGATGTAAACATATTGCTGTTTAATTTTAGTCTTATGCAATGGATAAAAAGATAAATTTAATCTATATTAATAGAAAGCAGATTAGAGCGTGTGTGGGTTGAGCTAGGGTGTCTGAGGTGACTGGTGGCACAGAAGAACTTTCTGAGGTTATAGGAATTTTCTCTGTCTTGATTGTGGTGGTGGTTATATGGATGTATACATTTGTCAAAACTCATCAAACCATATCTCTAATGTTATTTATATCTCATACATTTTATGTAAATATTTATCCATTCTTCTCAGCTCCTAATATTTAGTTACTGGGAACCATGACAACTGCTATTCAAATAATGACTGTTAAATTTATCAGTGTCACAAATGCCTGATTTCCAGCATAGTAAGATCTATGAATCCCAGAATATCTGGAGAATAATATAAATGAGAGGAAGCAGGGGTTCCTACACATCTTGAAGTCCGGTGAATGCTTAGGTTCCAAGGTGCCACTCTGGCGTAACATTTACTTTGTTAAAGTAATTTACTCTAAGTAAATTAAATAAGCCCACATGTCTTTCTTTAAATGTCATTATTCATTTATAGTTAGTCAAAATATGACTATTAATAATACATGCTTATAACATGAAGAATGTTTTCTCCATGTCTTATTTTTCATATTATATATTCTTATTCTTTTAACAGTTCCAAATGAGCCTCGGAATCTTGATTGTAGTAATACAAGTAGTCATGGAAACAGAATTACCTGGATTCCCCCTGAGGGTGTATTTCATCATTTTACTCTTTGTTATCGGAACAAGACAGGTAATTTGTATTACATTTAATTTCCTATCAGGAAAGAGAAGTCAAGAATTTGAAAATACTAGCAATGTGGTTTGAGCCCTAGAGATCCCTACACAGAGACTGTGGTGAGCATAATATATGTTCTGATTTTAGAACTGCTTTTGTTCGCTAAGGGCTTTTCAGCCCTGGAAATGACTAAATCTCAGAATATTCCCAATATTTGCTTGTCTTTCTTGATCTTTGTTCCAATCTTTGTACTCCAAAGCCTAGAAAAAGAAAATTCCTGGAACATAATACTCATTTATATCGTGCAAATATGTGAGTGATTTGTCTTGCTTTGAACTTATTATTCAGGTCCCTAAACACACAAACAAGCAAACACTTTGCAAAACTTGTTCTAGTTAATACACATGAAATATTGGGTGAATAAAAATGAACGTGGACTCCGTTAGCCACTGAGGCCAGTTTGGTGGAATGTTGGAACATAGCTATAGTTTAGAATTAGACTTTTGCAGAAGAAAATGCAGTGAAAAAACGTGCTCTGACAAGTTCAGCCATGAGACCTTCAGATGAGAAGGTTATTTAAGAGAACAGACATTTCCTGGACGACTTAAAGTATCTAAAAGGCTTGTAGAAAATGCTAAGTGTCAATGGAGTATCTCAGAGCAGCCTCGACATCTGGGTTACCCTTCTCTCTAATCCTCTACCTGTAGGTTAAAACAGGAGTAAACTGAGCATCTCCTAAAAATCCATTGCTAGGTATGGTGGGAAGGAATCTCACATAAATTTCAAAACTTGAAAAGTAAAAAACTATGTGCCTTCAGTATGTTATTTTATATTTTGATAACATTGTTTTTGCTAGTTTTTTGAGTCTTAATAATCAAAGTACTAAAGCAAAGTTAAATACACATGCTTTCAAATTAGAGAGAATACAAATAAGAGAATAAGAGAATACAAATGCTACGGAGAAGAAATATACAATTTATTTGAGGTTTTAGTAATTTCAAAAGTTAAATCTCTGAGATTTAAGGAAAAATGGGAGATAAAACAGCAAGATGATTAGATACTCTCCGCCTCACTGAACATACCTTTTACAAACTGCCTTTTGCATGGCTTCTGTAATAACACATTGTTTGGTTTTCTCTTTTCTGAATCTTCTACTCATACCCTTGCTGTGTTCCTCAGTTTCTGTACTCTCTTGACTGCAGGGTGTTTTTTTATGCCAGAGTATATGATGGAAATTTGGTGTGTTTACTGCTTCTTTGTATGTTTTTTAAAAAAACTGTATTTGCATAACTAGGGTAAGAAGGATGTAATGAGTTACTTATTAGCAGTCTGATGAGTTTTATTTTGTTGTTTGTTTGTTTGCAACTAGTATGGCTCCTTCGTATTTGTTACCCACGTGTAACAGCTATCCAAATATAACACTCGAGTAGATTGGAGGGGGAGGAAGGCAAGGGTGGACAATATCAGGCAGTGTGAGTCTTTTTCTACAAAACTGTCCATTGGTGACTGACTCCAGCTCCACATCATGTACTGACTCCGCTTAAAGTGCTCTCAGGAGCCAGCCCTACCCTAAACAGAAATGTGCTTTGCTTTTGTCTTTTTCATGTATCTCAAGCATATACCATAATTCAATCCTCTCCCATTTTAGCTAAGTCAAAGAGAGTTGATAGGATAAAAGTGCTGTTAAAGCAACTATTTTAACTAATCTTATTATGTCAAATAAAATCACTATTAAAAGTCCACAAAAAGTCTATGAAATTTGCAGTTCCTATTATTTTTTAACTAGATATTACATCTTATTTTATTATTTAATAATTTAGTTATTTCAGTGTCTCTGAAAGCCAGGAATCAAAAGGAGTAGGAAAAATGTAATTGATGTTTATTTTAATAACCTCAGTTCATCAAGTATTTTTAAAATGTGTTATTTAAGGATTTTTCTGAATAGCTTAGTAAGGACTCTGAGAGGAGAGGAGCAGACATATCTTCATAGTTCATATGATGGAACTGAGGTTAATAGAACACACGATAAATGTTCAAGTTCAACAGCTTGAACTGTTTTCTTTCTGCCCCTGTGTTTTTCATGTTTTTAGCATATCTCAGGGAACTGCAGTTCTGTGTCCTTAACTTAATAATGCCACGTGACGGTGAAGCTTTCTTGATAATTAGGGGAGAGACCTTCTGTGCTTTATTGCATTCAGAGGATTATTTTTCAAAAGTTATTGAAACCAAATGTGTACCCATCAAGACCACAGTGATGTTGCTGGAAATTATTTTGTGTCATGTCTATTTTAAAGGGAAAAAGTACTTTTTTTTGGTGATACAAAGTCCTATGGGACAAACAGGTTCTTACTATTTGAAATAGTATTCCAGAAGATACTTTAGAGCCATCTAAATTAGGAAATTGTTCATGTATTTCATGAGGTATTTTCTAAAAACACAAGAGGCGACAAGTGGAGAAGCCAGTTTCTCTTCAGGCATTTGCAGTGCTACGCATGTGACTTGAACATATGTCCCCCTTGCCCCGAGGGAAAAAACCATTCAAGCATCTAGTCAAATAAATTCTTAATTTGTCCCATACAACTTGTGCTCTGATGTCAGAGCCTTCAGAAAAAAAGGGTTTAAACACATGGAGGAGGAAAGAATGTTCATGTACTTTGGCTTTTTAACTAAAGCTTGAAACTCTTAGCAGTTTGGAAATGAACATTCCAAACCACCTTTCTAAACACTGAAAACTTTGATCAATTATGACTTAAAAAAAAAAAAATGCCCGAACATCAATACCTTTGAACAATGCATTGCTCAAAACTAAAATCAACAATTTGACTTGTGTCAGATTGGCTAAGATGAAAGCTTCCTAGAACTACATAAATGACCTTTGTTTTGATGCAGAGCGGTTATGAGATTACATGTGCAAACATAAAAAATTAGGTTGCTGAATGCAAGCAGGTTGATCTTGAGAGCAACATCTGACACTTGGATTTTATCTCAGTAATGAGTTGGGCATTGTCCTAAGAGCCTGACCCATAAGGAGCTGGCAGAAGCCTTGGTCAGTGGGTGGCAACGGCCCTTCCCTTGAGTTTACACCTTTCCTGCCCTTAAAGAGAATTACCACCAGGGACAGGGCAGAACTGAGCTGGCGAGTACCAATCAACTAACCCCAGCTTAGGGATTTCTGAGAAATAGACAATTTTCATGAGGCTAAAACAGCCACTTTATCTCCCTGACTATTTAGAATCCCCTGGTGATGCAGAGAGATTGCTATAATTTCCACTGTATAGATAAGTAACAGAGACAAGAGATAAACTGTGCTAGATCTTTTCCTGCTCCACTCCTGCAAGTCCACAGGCACGACCAGCGGCACCAAAAAGGAGAGGTAAAACCAAGGCAAAGATAAAGCTCGGCCCCACTGGAGGTCCTTATCCCTCTTCCCCGCCATACAATGTGTAAAACAGTGAAGATTAGAACGTAGACTCTGGAACATTAATGCCTGCGTTCCGTCCTGACTTCCTTCTTCCTTTCCTGTGGGGTCATGTACAGAGTGCTTCATCTCCTGCAGCTCAGTTTTCTCATCTGTAAACAGGGATAACACCAAGAGTGCCAGGTGATAGTTGTGCTGGTGCTTAAATTAACCAATTTGTGTATACCACTTGAAACAGTGCTTGACACACGGAGTGAGTTATTCATTTCTTAAAATCATTTTTGGTGTTATTAATATCACCGTAACTGCGCTCGCGTAAAGTAACACTCTGTCACTCTAATCTGCCGTCCTTTCTGATGTCACTTGGCTGATGTAAAAAATAGTCAGTTGCGAGTGATTTTTTTTCACGTAACAAATGCTAATGTTTCTGCCTGAATGTTTAAACACATTTAAACGAGGTCCTGCCTCTTAGCCAGAAACTGCTGTCCTAATCAGATTTTTCTCTAAACTCAAAACATTCCTTCTTTCATTTGCAATGTTTTCTTTTCTCCCTTCTGCCTATTCAGTTTCACTCACCTTTCAATGAACAGTTCAGAGTCCAGTGTCAGCGAGGAGCTTTCCCTCATCTCATAGCCCCCTGAATTACTGTAGTGTTTAAAGGAGTCTGGTAGAATAGACCCAGTTATTGGTGATCAAGGGATTCCTCATGTAAAGTCCAAAACGGTAGCTAACATCAACATTCAAAATTTGGGGGTTCAGTATCAGAAAAGGTTCACTAAAAAATAATCATCCTGAAACAATCCAACTTAAGACTTTCGTAGTAC
>CAUYRT010078435.1:0-41151 GCA_963574885.1 Lepilemur ruficaudatus
TTTTTTTTTTTTTTTTTGCGACCGTGTCTCGCTTTGTTGCCCGGGCTAGAGTGAGTGCCATGGCGTCAGCCTAGCTCACAGCAACCTCAAACTCCTGGGCTTAAGCAATCCTTCTGCCTCAGCCTCCCAAGTAGCTGGGACTACAGGCATGTGCCACCATGCCCGGCTAATTTTTTCTATATATTTTTAGTTGTCCAATTAATTTCTTTCTATTTTTAGTAGAGATGGAGTCTCACTCTTGCTCAGGCTGGTTTCGAACTCCTGACCTTGAGTGATCTGCCCGCCTTGGCCTCCCACAGTGCTAGGATTACAGGCATGAGCCACCGTGCCCGGCCTATTTTTTAACATCAAATAGTGAAAGTACTCTTCTTCATACTGTTTTCCCCAAAATGTGTCCCTGAATATTCTCATCCATTAATTTTTCCAAATGGAATTTAGAATCATGTTGCCAGCACAGCCCTAAGGTCACCAAGGCAGGGAACAGACAATGGGGGAGCAACAAGGTATCTCCCAACTTCTCTTGAGCAAATAGCACTGCTCTTTTCTGTGAGGTGAAGCAGCTGTAGTCCGTGAATTGTTTCTCAACCCAACTTCACTGTTCCTGCAATTTTTGGGAATCTGTATTTTCAGAAGCTTGTCTCATATGTCAAGCAGAATTTAATAAAACCTGTTCTAGCTGAACCCATGGTGGACCTATTGGAAGGGGAAGGATGGCCATGACAAGCACAGGGGCTTCTGAGAAATGGCACTTCTTAATCCCAACACCTGTGATGCTCATAGCAGACATCTCAAAATCACTTAGAAACCTAAAGGGAAAAAATTTTCAGAGGTGTACCTTTTAGGTGAATTATTTTACTATAAAAACCTGATTACCTTGTCTTGGGTTAAAGAACATGTTAGTTACATAGACTTCCTACTTGATAACTGATGGAATATTGGTCAAATAAAATATTCTCCACGGCAGATATAAATCATACCAAAGACTATCAGTTTGGGGTATGAGTATTCATCTTTGTGGTTTAAGCATTTTCTTGGGACATTGGGTAAAGATGCATGAGGGGTTGTTAAACAGATGCCACTTAAACCACTTTGATATTTCAATGGAAGTTGGAAGGAAGCACATTATGTGCACTGCTAGGTAGATTGCCGCTGTGTGACACCCCCTAAGTCCAGCCATGTTCTAAGTTAGATTTGCAGCACTTTTAACCATCACTGGGAAAAGCCTGGCTTAATAGTAAAGGAATGGCTTGGAATCCAACAGACTTGGGTTCTTATCCTGGCTCCATGTGATACTATTTGAAAGCCCTGGGCAAATTTAACAGTTCTGTGCCTCAGTTTCCTAGAATATGATGTTAGGAAACTAAAACTTACCTTGTATGATTCAACAATAATAGATAATGCATACAAAGGGCCTTGCATAATAGTTTGCACAAAAAGGTACCTAATAAATGCCAGTCATTAATGCCACCAATAAAATGAAGTCTGTATTTCTGTATTATTTCTAGTCCAAGAGCTCACCCAGAAAAAGTAAGAGGATATGAACTATGCTGAGTAGAGGGAAAAGATTCTAGATGATTCTCTAGTTTACAGGGTTTCTGCCTACAAAATCAAGTTCTTGCTTCTGGCTTGAACAGCATCCAACAGAGCCCACTCACAGCAGCTCAGGCTTAGCATGATGCTGGGAACACACACTCAGGAACCAGCCGCCTGCATCCCAGTCTGGGTGAAGCACAGCTTCCCAGAAGAATGAAGAGCAGCCACGCAAATGCTGTCCCTGCTGCCCCAGTGGGCACGGGGCTCCTTGGCCACTGCTGACCTGCTGCCCAGGCTCCCTGCCACAGTCCACCAAGCCACATCTGAGTGGAAGAAACAAAACAGCACCATCCGTTTGTGCAGACAACAAAAAGAACAAGCCGATCAGCAGACAGCCACTGAACAAGAATCCCTGATAATAACGATGGCTACCATGTATGTGCCAGACACCCCTGCCTGGCACTGCTTATGTATCTTCTTGTTAAACTAGCACAATGACCCTGTGAGATAGGTATCAGTACTGTACCATCATTTTACAGAGGAGGAAATAAGGCTCAGAGAAATTCAGAGTAACTTACCCAACATCCCACAGCTCGTTAGGGTCGGAGAGAGGATTCCAACCAGATCTGTCTAACTCCAAAGCTCAAACTCACTCTGCCATACTGTGCTGGCTCTTCAAGAGCCCATGTGCAGAGTCCAGCTGTCTCTGCATGAGATTCAGAACCTGACCCATAGACTCTGACCTGAAAGGAACCTTAGAGATTATATCAGTCATTAAGCTGCTGTCTCTCAAATCCGAGTCCACCTTTGTGCACTCTGGTTTGTGATGCTGGGGATGGAACCCTGCACAGCCCGTTTCTCCTTCACCAGCTGCTCCCTTAAGCACTTTAAATTGTGGGGAGAAGACATCTGATACTTCCTGCCCACTTCCCATTTAGGTCAGCATGGCCCCAGCAACATTTGTTTTTCAGAACCTCGATGGCAGTGATCTGTTTGCAGTTTTCTCAGCACCAGCCACATTGTACCACCCTCCCTTCCCCTCCCCAGAGACACCAGGACCCACCATGCTAAGAGATGGGCCCCCTTCTCCAGGCTTCTAACAGCCTCAGCTTCTTCCCTCTGTCCCCAGCCCTAAGAGTGGTAGCTGCTTCCTGCAGTTGCTACCTCTGTGGTTCCTCTGTGCTCCCGATTGTCTTTCCAGTTCTCTAATACCTAGTTAAGAATGGCTTATAGCAATTTCTCTCTTAAAATAACTGGCCTGGTTTTTGTCTCCTGACTAGACCCTAACTTACATAAAGAATTATCTACTTTAATGTCTTTCAGATGAGGCCCAGAGAAGTTAAGTGACTTGCTTAAGCTTGCAGACCTAGTTAGTGTCAGAATTAAACATAATATTGCTGGCATTTGTCCACTTAGTAGGTGCTACAACCCAATGGGGTACATATCACCATCCCTATCAAACAAATATGGAAATTGAGGCTAAAAGTTATGTGATTTCCCCAATATCACCCACCTAATGAGTAACAGAGGTATCATCCGAACTAAATTAGTCTAACTGCAAACTAGGGCTCTTAACCACTACTCCACACTTGGCATCTTCTCTCTCCACCCCTCTGGATTGGATAAATGTCTCTGCATCTTCAAGGGCTGGTGGAGCTTCTATCTGTGGTCTCACTATCCTCTTAGAATTGCTCACTATTTTTTTGGTTTTTGGTTTTTGGTTTGGTTTTTGTTGTTGTTGTTGTTGTTGTTTTTTGAGATGGGGCCTTGCTCTGTCGCTCAAGCTGGAGTTCAGCAGCCTCATAGCTCACTGCAACCTCGAACTCTTGGGCTCAAGTGATGCACCTTCCTCAGCCTCCTGAGTAGTTAGGACTAGAGGCATGTGCCACCATGCCCAGTGAGAACTGCTCACTCTTGAAGCCAGTAATCCTTTCTTAGCACTACTGGCACAGAAAAAAAACCTAAATATTGTCCCATCTACTAACATTTCTTTAACCAAGTCCCCACACCAAAATGGAAGACAGCAGCTATCTTTTACACCATATTATTTGTCTCTCAAGCTACCCTGGAATCTTCAGGATGATTAAAGCCCCTCTCATAGCCAGTCACAATGACTATGAGTCCTGGATGATTCACAGGCAGAAACAGAGGAGGACCACTTGGCAATTAGGAAGGAGTGAGATCACAGTTATGAAAGCCATAAATAACTTTCATGTGCCTCCTGTAGGCTGGGCTGCAAAATAAGAAAGCTCCAATATGCTATTTACTACTTATCAAAAAGTACAAAGTTGAACTTCAAAAATATTAATAAGTCTTTCTCTATTACCTCTTGGCAGGTGTAGCCCAATTAGGAGCTGCCAAGGAGCTGGGTTTGGAGTCCAGCCACTCCAGGCCTGGGAGCTCTGCTGATCACAGCTAAGCTGCAGTCAGGAGTCTCGGTGGCTCCCCATCAGGGCTGCTGCAGGGCCATGGCAGGAGGAGGGGCTGCTTGTCATCTAATGAGTCAACCTGGATACCCAGAGGGCTGTTGCTTGGCTGCATGCCCTTGTTTGTAGGAAGCATTCTCAGAGAGATTCATCTTAGTTCAAGCCAAGAATGGAGGTTAAGTCAGGAGGCATCAGAGAATGTAGGTGGCCTTGCCACCATCCAAGGGTTGCACCTACCTATGAACTCAGGAGTAGAAAATGTAATGAGAGAAAGACGTGGGCCTTTTCATGCAGCCTGAGCTTTGGTGGATGGTTCCCTTGAAGCCCTTGAGAGCTGTGCTGCTTTCATTCAATAGCTAGTTACGTACCAGGAACTAGGTACCAGGCACCGGCAGTGTGGCTTTGCTCAAGTCAACAGACATGTGCTGAGTACCTGTTATGTACAAGCCCTTTACCAGAAAGAAAGCATTTCCGCCTAAAGGAGGTGGCCTTCTGGCCTCACATATGATTTCGTGCTTGTCTCAGCACCCTGGTTTTCATGGGCTTTCCCGATGCCCCACAGCAGGATGCTGTCCAACTAACTAGAAAGAGCCCTAGAAAGGAGCCAGAAGGTTTAAGTCTGGGCTCTGCCATTCACCCCCTGCATGATTTAGGCAAGTCACGTGACCACCCCACCTCAGTAGTTTAGTGGGATAAAAGGAATCTGACAGGTCAAGATCCAATGAGACAAATCTACAGATGACTATTATTGAAATTTGTGGGGAGGAGAGAGATTAAAAAATGTATTTTAGTCCTATTTAGTTTTAGTTTAACCCATTATAGTAGACAGATGAAATCCCTGGTTATTATTAAGAAAAATATGGGGAAAGATGGAAACAAACTCAGCCCCAGGAAAATGTGGCCATAGAGAAGTTTATCTTCAGGGCTATTCCACCTTATTTTTTTGATGTCTACCTTGTTCAGTGCCAAACCTGAAATGCAGCCCTGACTTCCACCCCCAGAATCACTGGATCACAGCAATGGATGGGCCTCCAAGTCCATCTCATCCAGTCTCCTGCTCCCACAGGACCCCAGGCACCAACATCCTAGAAGATCCTTCCAGTCTTTGCTTGAATACATTCAAGGGGAAGGTGCTCACTGTTCGGCAATATGACATTCCATTTCCGCTCAGCTCTGATGAGCAAAAAACATGAAAGCCAAAACTTCTCCCCATATCTACCTCTCACTGGTCCTAGTCCAGCCCCCTGAAGCTGCCTGAATTCACCTAACCTCTCTTCTCCAGGGCAGCCTTTGACCCAGTCCCTCATTCTCCTCTCCTGAATAAGAACACCTATAACCTGCTTTGGGGTTTACAAAGTAGTTTCCTTATGAGTCATTAGCAAAATGACGTTCCAAAGTGGGGGTGGTGGGGGAGGCCCACACACTGACATTGCTTGGGCCCTATTAACAGAAATGAGTTTTCACCCTGTTTATTCAGAAGTTGACATTAGTCATAAAAAATAGGCATGACCTTTTCAGCCAGACCCTAGGGAGAAGTTGCTAAAAATACGTCTGTGTCCTCAGGCACCGTGGCCAAAGCCGACACTATGAATAACCTTCAGTGCTCCCTAGAGACTCAGAACGCAACCAGAAGGGACCTGCAGGCCAATGTGCATGTGGGGTGCAGGGTGAGCCATCAGCCAGGCTGCCTGTTTCCTCTAAGGGATGAGGCATGGCCCAAAGCAACAGAAGCCCCATCCACTCCTGAGTCAGCAGGTGACCCAGAGGAGGGGACAGGAGGATTGAGAGAATGGGGGATTTGACGATATTGTAATCATAATAATTTCCTTCAGTATTTGCAAATTATAAGCAAGGACTTGGATTCAAATTAACCTATGATTAAACTCAAATAATGTTATAGTATTGTTGATTAAAATAAAATATCTGGCTATCCTAAGCCCAAGTCGCTGTGTAATGAAAGAGCTTAATCCCACATAAGTATTATCAGTTAATAACAAGAACAACTAACATTTATTGATCCCGCCACTGTGCTTTGCCTGTAACATCTCATTTAATCCCCACAATAACCCTAGGAGTATGTGCTATTATTATTCCCATTTTGCAGATGAGGAAACTGAAGCTGAGAGCAGGTAAGTAACTTGTCTAAGTCACACAACTAGTAAATAAGTGACACCAAGCCCCACATGACTTGCAGCCTGAGCTCTTAACCAAGAGCCAAAGACAGAAAGAATGAGGCCACCTTCCATAGCCAACAAGTCATAAGGCCATGCAGATCAGACCAGGGTCTCTGTTTAGAGACCATTCACCCCTATGTGTCTCTTCTCCCGAGAAGGAAGCAGGCAGCTCTGACAGATGTGGAGTCTCAGGGGCCGCTGGTCCCAGGAGCTCTGCCACCTGCAGTCTAGGCTTTGCCTCCAATGCCCATTCGTGTCACTAGATCCCCAACCTCCCTGCCCCTGCTGCCACCTGTGCCTACCTGACTGAGCATAGGCACTTGATCCTCCCAGCCTGGGCTAAGCCTCTGTACCCTTAAATTCAGCAAGGCCACATTGTGACTCCCAAACATCCATCAGTCACATGCTACCCTCACAATTTTTGGAATATCTGTGGGCCACAACTATCTACACTTTCTGTGCAAAATAGCTTATTTATTTTTACTTAGCTGTATCTAAACAGTAAAATCTGTGAAATCACATGCCAATGTACTGGTCAATTTTCTTCTGATATGCCTTAAAATATACAACTATTAAAGTTTTTTAAATTTCCCACAGTAATACATAAACCACTGCTGGAATGCACTGCCTTATCAGATGCACAAATCCCTCCTACGACACTGTAAACATGTGATCAACCACCCTTCCTTCAATACCTCTAGCGAGGGGACTCATCACTTTCTGACTGTTACCTAAAGATTTCCTTCCCAGCTGGATGGTCAGACAGCTCTGGAAGGGTACCGGTCAGCACTGAAGAGGCCAGAGGGATAATCTGCAATTTTTGCAGTTTTTCAGAAAGAACCTCCTACGAGACAATGAGGCTCTAAGGTCAGAGGCAGCTAGAATTTCAGCTACTTGTAAATTTAAATTTACTGCTTGTAAATTCCTGAACAAGTGACAACTTCACTGAGCCTTGGTTTCTTCATTCTCCAAGGGGACTGTAACACCCATCTCCCTGGGTTGTGCTATTGGTGAGATCACATACATAAAGCACCTAGTGTAATCGCCCAATAAAAATACACTCCCTTCCTTTCCCACAAGAATAGCGAGTAAAACGGAAACGCTGACTAATGGCTTTTCTTGGTAAGCATTTGCCGGGCTGATCTCCTGGGGGCGTTCCAATCATTCACTGCTCTGCACAGGAATTTGGGGCAGTATTTTTCTTCAGACCTGGCTGAGAGCCTGATTATCTTTCCAAACCATAACTGGGGGACACGATCATTCCAAACAGCAGGACAGTTAGAATTTCCAACTAAAATGACAGAGCCCTCACTATTGGTTTTCTGAGGACAACAGGCTTCCATCATCCCAAGGGGAGGGCTGGCCTGCCTTCAGGGGCAACACAGCCGGCAAGTGGGCTCTCACCTGGGTGCGACCAACAAGCCTGAGTCTGGCTGGATACTTAAGCTGACAGAATTTTGGCAGAGAAGCATCAACCATCACTGTCAAAAACACTGGGGTCTTTGAACAGAGGCTCCACGGCTCGCAGAAAAAGCGGAGCTCAAGCGCGGACAGTCCTAATGAGTTGCTGGTGGTCAAAGCCTTATTTGCAACCGTTTTCACTCATTATTATGTGGCATTAAGGAAATTTTCTGCTGAGCAGGGTGACCTTGACATGTGAATTCTTGTGCTCATCTGGATATACACAGAGCATTATAAGAAGTAATGATTCCCAAAGAGCCCATCTAATCTGACAATTTTCATCAGCCTCCAAAGGGAGATTTTACTTTTGCCCATTTCTCCAATTTTTTTTAGTGTTACTATAAAAAAGAGAGAGAGAACAAGGTCTATAACCTTCAATATATCCTTGCAGAAGTTATAGGTGTGACATAAATGCTATCTTTCACTCATCTTTACCACCAGTCAGCATTTCTCAGCAGGTGGATTAAATATACACCTGGCTGAACTTCCTTTATCTCCAAATCTTGGAGGTACTCATGTGAGTTTGGCCTAAGAACCCTGGGTACTAGACTGCTGGGACCAAATAGCGTGAACCAAGGCTAGTCGATCCTGACTGACTACTCTGATCTTAACCAATTTCAAGTCCACATTTGGGAACATGAATTTTAAGGGTCTTGGAAATAAAATTCTGATTCATTTATAAACTTTGATATGAGTGAAATCTATTATCCAACTGTCATCCCCAAACATCTTTTGTTTCTGATACTGAAACCACTAAAGAAAAAGATTAAAATATAATCTAAATATTTTACAGTAAAAATTAATTTAAAAATAGCATTCAGCACAAAACTAATACTTAGTTATTCATCATTAGCAACAGTAAGACTACAAATGATGGTACTCAGTAGTAAAGTCAATTATAGTGGGTTTAATAAGGATCTCAACGTAAAAATCATATAAATTAGAAGCCAAAGATTTGAGAATTCAATACAACTTTTAACATATCACCTAACTATTTCAGGTTTATTGAAATCCTTAATTTTGATACATTGCACATTTCAGCTTCAAAATAAAGACAAATTTTTTTTCTAGCCCTCTGAAAGCTATTGTTATATGTCCTCCCTTCCCTGCCCCTATTTCTCTAGTATCATTCATTATCAGTCTTGAGAACTCCTCTCCGTTCTCTTATCAAAGTCTCCAAGGAACTATTTCTCCCTCACACACCTACACACACACTCTGAGCCACAGTCAACAAGCTCTGCTATCTATCCCAGGGAGAAAAATCTTAGCACAAACAATCCCGAACAATGGAAAATGCCAACCATGGACTTTTTGCTTCAGAATACAGTAGTCCCCCCTAATCTGTGGTTTTGCTTTCTGCAGTTGCAGTTACCCACAGTAACTGCAAAAATATTAAATGGAAAATTCCAGAAATAATACATAAGTTTTCAATTGTGCACCTTTCTGACTGTGTGATGAAATCTCCTGCCATCCGCTCTATCCCTCCCTTTGTCCGGCCTGTGCACACTGTGGCCTCCATCTGCCCACGTGTCACTTAGTAGCCATCTGGCTTATCAGATCAACTGCCCTGCTAGTATCACAGTGTTTGTGTTCGAATCTTTATTTTACTTAATAATGGCCCCAAAGCACAAGAGTAGTGATGCAGGCAGATCGTTATACTTGTTCTACTTTATTATTATTTGTTGTTGTTAATCTTTTACTGTGTCTAATTTATAAATTAAACTTTCTCATAGGTACGTATGTATAGGAAAAAACAGTATATACAGAGTTTGGCACTATTCTCAGTGTGGGGTCTTGGAACATATCTCCTGTGGATAAGGGGAGACTACTGCATACTATCTATATGAGTTTTGGCGGGTAACAGAGCCTTTCTAATAACAGTTTCTAGAATAATGTTTAGATGCACTTTGTCAGTTTTCTAGATAGGCATGAGGAGCAGGAGCCCACACATTAGAGTGTGAACTGGTAAGAATTTGAGATTTTAAATTTGCCACAGTGTGGTTGCACTTAAAGTTGATTTGACAGAGGACAAAAAATGCATGAGTAGTCCCAGCCACTGCCCCCAAGTGCTCCCCTGCCTCCATCTAAGCAGGAAGTTATCTTAACTTCTGGGTCAGTTCCTAGACCTTTTTTTTTTTCTATCATGCAGAATCAAGATAATGGGGAAAGAAGGAAAATTAAAGTCACCAAAAAAGCTAAGTTGACCTACATAATGAAGAGCTGAGCAAATACTGGAGAGTGGAGAGCCAGGCTAGCGCATGCGGGTTTGGCTGGGTAAAGATTTGGGGAGTAGCACAGAGTCGGGGAGAAGAGAGACTTAGGAGCAGCTGCAGTGTTGCATTTTTAAGAAGTTCTGCTCTGGCATTTTCAGAAGAGACAGCAAGAATGCTTCAATCTGCTTATAATTATTATTTGTTGGTCTATTATTCATTGAATGGGACTCGGTGCTGGACTGGACCAAGAGTGATTGTTCCTATTTGCCTAATACCAAGTCTCCACAAAGATTCAAGTTACCAAATTAGTTGGCAATCACTGACACAGTTGTGTGTCTGGGTGTGTTCTATTCTTTTAGCATAGGTTGCTCTCCTGTCCCCTAGTAGACATTAAGGTCTTTGACATCAAATACTCTGCCTTTTGTAAAATAAGATTTAAAAGTACAGAGCTCTACACACAGTGTGGCAGGAAATGCTCATTAAAGTTTACTGCTTGAGGCAGAGATAAAATTGAGGCCATTTAGCTACAACTAGATGTACTGCATGCCCATTTCCTTCACTGAGGCTCTCAGAGAGGCAAAGAAGCCCCAGCTGTCAATTCTGAAATCCCCAGGTTCACCAGTCCCGATTACTTTATTATTAATTACTGGCACCTCACAACTCACTGCCCCACACAGTGCATCTCAATAGCATTGCTGAGAATCCTGGATTTAAACCATTTGCTTCAGGTCAACCAAAGAATCCATTTGAAAAAGCCAGAAATGTCTATAGATCTTGATGCCATTGGCCAGAGAAACAATCCCCAAAATGCAAAACAAACAGCAATGATCAAGCTTAGTGCTGACCTTCCCAAATCTAGGACTAGTTCTGCTCACCTCTCCAGCCCAAGGGGAATTAGAGCCTGAGACAGTCTTCTCTGATCAGAGTTAAAGTGTAGCGGGAAGAACACTGGACTTGGAGTCCAGAGAACTGAATTCAATCCAACCTCTGTCACCATCTTACCAACAGGCAATGCTGGGTGTAGAGGTTGCTCGCAGAAATGGACTTTGAAGCTAGACAGAACTGAGTTCAAATCCTAGCTCCCTCACCTACTCTTCTTGTGAACTTGGGCAAAGCACTCACCGTATTTCATGCCTCATTTTCCTCATCTGTAAAAAGAGATAATAATATTTTTTATCGGGGTTTGTTGTGAGAATTAATGAGACATATATGGGAACTCAATAAAGATCAGTTGCTGCTGTGTGGCCTTGGGTAAATCACTTAACAAGTCACCAACCGCAGTTTCCTCTTTTGTGAAGTAATGGGGATGGATTACATAGTTTCAAAGACTGTTAATAACAGGAACTCTGACAAGATGTGAGATCCTAGCAAAGGATAATAAACATAAGGAACAAATAGCTAAGGAAAATTTGGCATCAGATGTTGATTAAATCAGGCAATAGAGATCAAGCAGATTGGAAAGGCAGTCCCCCCACCAGGCATTTATTTACAAGAAGTGGGACATTCTCTGAAGTCAGCTGGGTACATGGAACACAGCTATTAATCCCCTCATAAAGGCCATCCCCACAGATAGAACCAATGGACATAAAGAAAAAGAATACCATAAAAAACAATATTTTTAAGACCAGAAGAAGTAGATTCAATAAAAAGCAATGTTTTAAATGGAGCAAAAAGCAAACTGGACTAGGACTGGGTTTTGATGCTACTTCTATCACTAGCTTGATTCCTAATTTTGCTTTGGCTACCAGGAAGCTTACAGCCAAATTTGTTGTTCATTTTTAATAACTCTATAGAAATATTGTGTCCTACATATTGTTACTGTAAATCCACTTCCCTCTTTTACTTGGCCAGTATGTTTTAACTTATTTTCCATGATCAATGCTTCATTTTTATTTTAGATTTTCCTATTTCATTGTATCTATTCTTATAATCCACTTGAATTACTTTAGGAAACAAGGCAGAGTATAAATAAATAGAAATCATTTTGTGAGTCACTCATTTACTTGACATGTTATTTTCTTATGTATAAGACAAGAGTTTGGGACTCTGTCCAACATCCCTTTCAGCTCTAACCCCGTTAATTCTAGTCTTTCATTTCTATAGCTCAAAGGCCATATTATTTTGTATTTTTAGAGCCTTGACTTTGTAAATGTAGACAGTACTGTGTTCTCCAATATGTTTTAAGTTTTCCTTACACTTTTATTAGAAGTCATTTATGCTGCAGAAGATTATTGTCAGTAGCATTAATGAATTTTAAATGACTCATTTTGTAGATTTCCTCCATCTTATTATTATTAGGTGCTCCATTACTATCCTTAGAATTAGAGATATAACTCTTAACATTTGTACAGAACTTATCAACTTGACTAAGAGTTTGAAATGATCCTGCCTAGATCCTCAGCGATCCTGTGTGATAAGTGAAGTTGGGACACATCTCCATCTTATAGATGAAGAAAGAGAAATGCAAAGAGACTGAGTGTCTTGGTCAAAGTCACACAGGTAATGATTAGTACAAGGACTTGAACTCTGATCTTCTGACTCTCAATCCTTGGCCCTCTCCAACTTCCCAACCTCTACAGAACACCCTTTCAGCTCCCACTGAACACTTCTAGGTCACACACCTCACACAACAGCCTCTTTGATGTGCTACTCTGAGAGCTAACTGCTCCAGTCCCATGGAGGACCACAGAATTGGTCTTATCCCTCTCTGACATACAGACGTTCTAATGTCTGAAAACAACAATCCTGTAAACTTTAAATTCCTGCACTAAACATCAGAGTCAGACTCCCTCAGAGCTATTTTATTGGTTAGGCACAAGAAGCCTGGGGCCCACCAGGTTTCCAGGGACATATGGAAAAAAAGAAATGAATTGGCTCTAAGCTAGAGACAGCACAATTGAAATTATTATAATAGCCATTTAATTAACTCCTGAAAATATAACATTATGTCAACTTCATTGTTAAAATTATTATTCATAAAAATATTCATTATAGATGAAAATATTTATGGATTAGATTCTTTTGTCTTGCAAGAGTTCCTGAGTAGGCAGAACAACTGAGTAGGAGACATAACCAATTATAAATTGAATAATCATTCATAGGCAAATAATTTCAAAGGTAAATCCCTTCAACATTTTTATGGAAAACTTTACATTTAATTCAAGATGTAGGTGCATTTTAATATGTTTGCTCTAAGTGATGAAGCCTGATGAAGAGTCTATAGAAAGCTCAAAATGGTCCCGAGTCTCCCATAGCCTAAATTTCTCCATACAGGCTGAGATACTTTGTAATAAAATTATTCTCTACAGCTCCACAGTTTATGCAGTTTCTTCTAGCTGCTGAGTTTGGCCAGTGCCTTGAACCCCATTTGTTTGGGAGACAATGAAATTGCTGGAGAGCACTTTGGCCCTGCCACAATGCCATCATCAAGGCCTACAATGTGCCAGAGCTTCCTTTCTCTACACCAGTCAAACTCATCACTTCCAGATGTGATGAGGAGATGCTTTTAAAAACTCAAATTTGGAGAAGATGTATGATATGATTTCCATTTTTTTTTTTAATTTGTTGAGACATGTTTTGTGGCCTGGTTGTGGTCAATCTTAGAGAATGTACCATGAGCTGATGAGAAGAATGTATATTCAGTGGTTTTAGGGTAGAATGTTCTGTAAATGTCTGTTTGGCCCATTTGGTCTAGACTTTTGTTTAAGTCCATTGTTTATTCTCTGTTTGGAGGATCTGCCCTGTTCTATCAAAGGGGTGTTGAAGTCCCCAGCTATTATGGTGTTGCTGTTTATCATTTTGTTTAGATCAAGTTGGATTTGCTTTATGAATCTGGGTGCACCTGTGTTAGGCAAAGTCTCAGGTTACAAAATCAATGTACACAAATCAGTAGCATTCATATACACCAACAACAGCCAAACTGAGAACCAAATCAAAGACTCAATACCTTTCACAATAACAACAAAGAAAATAAAATACCTAGGAATATATTTAAGGAGGTGAAAGACCTCTACAGGGAGAACTACAAAACAATGAGGAAGGAAATAGCACAGGACATTAACAGATGGAAAACCATACCATGATCATGGATTGGCAGAATCAACATTGTTAAGATGTCTATACTACCCACAGTGATCTACAGATTCAATGCAATCCCTATTAAAATACCAACAGCATTTTTTGCATATCTAGAAAAAATAATTCTATTCTTTGTATGGAACCAGAGAAGACCCTGTACAGCTAAAACAATCTTAAGCAAAAAGAACAAATTGAGAAGACTTTAAGCTATACTACAAGACTATAGTAACTAAAACAGCATATTACTGGCACAAGAACAGAGACATAGACCAATGGAACAGGACTGAGAACCCAGATATAAAACCATTCTCATATAGCCATCTGATCTTTGACAAATCAGACAAAACATACACTGGGGGAAAGAATCCCTATTCAATAAATGGTGCTGGGAAAATTGGATAGCCACATGTAGAAGACTGAAACAGGATTCACTCCTCTCACAAAAATCAACTCATGATGGATAACAGACCTAAACCTAAGGCATGAAACCATAAGAATTCTAGAAGAAAATGCTGGAAAAACTCTTACAGACATAGTCTAAGCAAAGAATTTATGAAGAAGACCCCAAAAGCAATCACAGCAACAATAAAAATAAATAAATAGGACCTGATCAAATTAAAAAGCTTCTACACAGCCACAGAAACTAACACTGGAATAAATAGAAAACCTACAGAAGGGAAAAAAATATTTGCATGCTATACATCTGATAAAGGGCTGATAACTAGAATCTATTAATATATAGGACTCAGGAAAATCAGCAAGAAAAAATCAAACAACCCCATTAAAAAGTGGGCAAAGGACATGAACAGAAATTTTTCAAAAGAAGATAGACTAATAGCCAAGAAAAATATGAAAAAATGTTCAACATCTCTAATCATCAGGGAAATGCAAATCAAAACCACAATGAGATATCAGTGAGATATCTCCAGTGAGAATGGCCTTTATCAAAAAGTCCCAAAACAATAAATGTTGGTGTGGATGTGGAGAGATAGGAACACTCATACACTGCTGGTGGGACTGCAAACTAGTACAGCCTCTGTGGAAAGCAATATGGAGATACCTCAAAGAGATACAACTAGAACTACCACTTGATCCAACAATCCCACTACTGGGTATTTATTAAAAGTAAAAAAAAAAAAAAAAGACATTCTATAAAAAAGACCACCTGCACTCGAATATTTATAGCAGCACAATTCACAATTGCAAAGATGTGGAAACAACCCAAGTGCCCATCAATATGTGAGTGAATTAACAAAGTGTGGTATGTGTATACCATGGAGCACTACTCAGCCACAAAAAAAAAAAAATGATGAACTACTTATTGTATTATCCTGGATGGAGCCAGAACCCATTCTTTTAAGTGAAGTATCACAAGAATGGAAAAACAAACACCACGTGTACTCACCATTAAATTGGTACTAATTGATCGACACTAATGTGTACATACAGGAAGTAACATTCATAGGGTGTCGGGCAGGTGGGAGCAGGGAGGACGGGATGGGTAAATCCATACCTGACGGATGCAGTGCATGCTGTCTGGTAAATGGGCATGCTTGTTGGGCGGTGCAAAAGCAATTTATGTAACCAAAGCATTTGTACCCCCATAATACTCTGAAATAAAAATAAAATAAAATAATTTTAAAAAAAATTCAAACTCTGATGAAACAGCCACTGAAGTTGACCACATTGCCAAGGGCATGGTTTTAATTGGCTCCTGGAGCCTTGGGGTGCGTGGCAGGATCCTAAAAATGTTGTGGGTTAAAAACCTTCTTGTACCTAGATACAAATTGTTATTAATTCTTTTAAACTTCTTGTATTCAGTTGATAGACTTGGTATCAAAAATGAGCAATTCTTCAAAGGCTCAACAGTTCTATGAAGGTTTCATAGGGCCTGAGGTGAGACCATCTGGCACAAAGTCTCCACCATTAGTGACTTTTGAGAAGTCACTGAGGGAAAAACTGCGAGGATCAGTTTGTGAATTCCGAGGCTGAGCCTATGACTGGGCTTCAATCCCAGCCCTTCAAGGGGTCCTGGGGAGCTGGATTATTGAGGCAACAATACTGATGGTCTCTGCTGAAGCCACAGCCAATCCTAGAACTTGCTTTCCCGCTGGAAAAATGAAAGCCTGAATCTTATTTGGGTTCTAGGAGGACTTTCTGAGTTTCTCTGCCTGAGGCAGAAAATAAAGCAAGCTCTTGAGAAGGGTTGGGTAGGGGACATGAGGCCCTGCATCTAGAAGATGTGTGCAGGCCGAGCGCAGTGTCTCACACCTGTAATCCTAGCACTTTGGAAGGCCAAGGCAGGAGGATCACTCAAGGCCAGGAGTTTGAGATCAGCTTGAGCAACATAGCAAGACCCCATCTCTACAAAAAAATAGAAAAATCAGCTGCACATGGTGGCGTGCACCTATAGTCCCAGCTACTAAGGAGGCTGATGCAGGAGAATTGATTTAGCCCAGGTGTTTGAGGTTGCAGTGAGCTATGATGACACTATTGCATGCCAGTCTAAGCAACAGAACGAGACTCTGTCTCAAAGAAAAAAAAAAGTGTGTAGAAGAAGCTTCTACCCAAAGGTACTCTGTGTTCTCAGAGGCTCAGCATCCTTAATGAAGATGAAATTGCTTCATAAAACCTCCTGTCTCCATCCAGCACTTCAGGAGTATGTCCAGAGCTACCTCCTGCCTTATCTTCCAAGACCACTTGTTCCATCTCTGTGCCTCAAATCTGAATTTGCCTCTCTGTTCAGACCCTTCAGATTGATGTTCAAATTAGCTTGGTTCTAGACCCTGACTTCCCTGATACTGTCTTCAGACTTCTCTTGCCTGTACTCCCAAAGCCACTCCCAAAGCCACTCCCAAAGTGGCTCCAGAACACAGCCAGGGCTGCAGAGCTTCGCCTCTGGTCATCCAGGCAAAAACTTCATGTGCTCTAATGCAGAGATCTCTAGAGCTTCTATGTAGAGACTCAACCAAGAGCCTTGAGGAATGGGACAAGTGTGGCCACGGAATAAACCACTTTTAGAAATTCAATAGTACTTACTGGGTGCCTGTGCTATGCAGGAACTGTGCTAGACACTGGGGGTATAGCAAGGAACAAGGCCCACCTGGCCCTGCCCTCAGAGCACTTAGAGTCACTTTCTGTTCTGCTAAGCAGACATTCTGCTTCCTTCCCCCTGCTGGTAGTACAGTGGTTTTGGCTTCCAGAGCAACTTGCATCTTTCCGATTCTGATACAGGCAATAAGTGAAATCACACCCATGTGGACCAACACCAACTGGAATAGGAATAAAACAAGGAATCAGTAAGGCCAAGGTTCATTCCATCCCCTCTATATGATTCTCTCTCTAGTTCATGCATTTTTGCTGTGGGAACCCCATGATCTATAGGTACCTCCAGCATAGATCCATCAGTCACTTCAAGTTGCAGCTCTAAAGCAAAAGAAAAAAAATAGGCAATAAATACCCTATAGCTATCCAGAGTACTAAACACTGAACTTGATCTTTCCACTGGAATAAGCAGTACTTTATCTCTCTGGAGAATACATGATGGCAACAAAAATGTAGCTCATGAAACTATATTTTCTGTTAATCTTATAACATCATCTCTCATCCAGACTAAAGTACTCAAAACCAAGATTCACAGTCACCTGCAGGGCATATGACTGATTAAAAAGAAGCATTCCTGAATCATGGGGTTGATACTTTGAAGGGTAATACAAGGAGACTTTGCTCTCTTATTACAGATTCCAAGATAAGCCTTCGCCTAGCTATGACCATGGATACTGGTGTCTTAATCTTTCAAAGCTTGTGATATCTAACCTAAATTCATTCCTCCAAAATACCATTTAGTTCTTATTCTCTTATGCTACCCTCAGTGGTATTAAAGATCAAGTATACATCATTTAGGCAATATACTTTAAAAACCAAGAGTTGTTCAACATTTTTCAATTTTAAAATTATTTTTAAATTGGGTGTTTTATGGTCTTCTATTTACTGCGATCAGATGTGCCTCAATTTATGGAATAAATACATCCCAGAAGGTTCACCTTTAAAATGAATCTTCCTCCTCTGACAGCCATATAAAACCAATCTGAAGACAAAATAAAATCACCTTCAGTGATGCAGAAATCCCCTTTTAAATCACATATATAAAGGAGAAATTTTTGATAAAATAATAATACACATATGAAGATGAAAGTTCCTTTTGTTTGGCAAGATTACTTCTAGAGTTAAAAGAAAAACAACAATTATAGCTTCAGAACAGAACATCCTAGACTAAAAATTCATTCAGCTTTTATCAAATCTCCTTACTGTCATCGTACAAGAGAATAACAGGAAACTCTTTGGGTGCTCAGACCTTGTTTCCTAGCAATTTATGGAGTCTGAAGGCTCTTTAAGAGTAAGCAATTGAGCTAAGGCTGGGGAAGGATGGAAACTAGGGTTGCAAATATCACAGGAAGTGGACCAGTAAGGCAATTATGTGTTCAGTGTTACCTTTACCCAGTTTAAAGTCAGGCTTTAGATACCATATAATCATTCTTTTAATCAACCAGAAACCACGTATATCCATAAGACTGACAAACAGGGATAGAACAGGCAAGGAAAAAGTAACTGCCTAATAAAAGGGGGCCAATATGTAGTGTGTGAATCAGGTTTCAGGGGTTTAATACCTGATCCTGGGACAGAGAGACAGTGTGCACACTGGTGCATGCACACATACACACACAAACAAACAACAAGGCAGTAACAGCCTCATGACTTTGCTAAGAGTTGGTACAGACTAGCTCAAAAGAAAAAACAGGGGAAGTCAGAATACAAATCTAAATATACAGCATATTTTCTTTTTCTTTTCTTTGAGACAGAGTCTCACTCCATTGCCCGGGCTAGAGTGCCGTGGCATCAGCCTAGCTCACAGCAACCTCAAACTCCTGGGCTCAAGCAATCTTCCTGCCTCAACCTCCTGAGTAGCTGGGACTACAGGCATGCACCACCATGCCCGGCTAATTTTTTCTATATATATTTTTAGTTGTCCAATTAATTTCTTTCTATTTTTAGTAGAGACGGGGTCTCACTCTTGCTCAGGCTGGTCTTGAACTCCTGACCTTGAGCAATCCTCCCACCTCAGCCTCCCAGACTGCTAGGATTACAGGCGTGAGCTACCACGCCCGGCCATATACAGCACATTTTCAATTATGTAAAAGGGAAGGGAATTTACCAAACTTTAACTGCGGTTATTTCTAGGACTGTGGAAAATTGTGGATGGTTTTTCTTTGTGCTTTTTTCTATTTTCCTAATTTCTACAGTGAGCATGTATATTTGACTTCCATGTGCAATAATGAAATGATTTGTTCTTGAAAAGAAAGAAAGAAAAGTTTTGAGATCAAGGGGCAGCAAGCAAAGAGAAATCCCCCTGAGAAGAGAAAACTAGAAGAAGGCAGACTCAATCAAGGAGCTGTGGATGGAGCTGGTGGAGAAAACATTAAAATCCAACCGAGAGGCTGCACCAAGAGGCCAGGGTTGGGCTCAAAGACGGCTCTGGGGGTAAAACGAAGCAGGGGCTGGAAACATGACGGACTCATTCGTGAGTCTGTGGAGCTGTAATTTACCCACCTGTGTGTACTGGTGCCCCCTCCTTGCCTCACACTGCAGTAAAATAGACTTTGGGCCTAAATTACCAACTGAATGTGTCAACTCAAGACCCATTCCAGAAGAGGGAATTAAAGGAGTGGAAGAGAAAGATAGCCATCCCAAAGGGTGCCATCTAGAGAGGACATCTTCTGATGCCAGTGGAAAGAGGCCATGACAAACCTATCCAGGAGTGGATTGGAAGGGACCCAAAGCAACAGCTCTCGACCCCAGCAGATACCACCAGGAGCAACAGCACCCCAAAGGCAGACCCAGGTATAGGACGGAGGAGACTCTGCAAAACCCTCAGTGTGACAGCTGCCATCCAGTCCTCCTTCTCCCAGTGACTGCTGCACAATCCAGGATATGACAACCTGAAAGTGAATCTTTAAGGAAGGTACGTGATATGTACATGATAAAAGAGAAACAGTTCATGTATGTCAGTTCCCCGCCTTTCTCCCCCTCCCACGCTTAAGAGAATCCCATCTCAAACCTCCTCACCCCACCATCAGCCATGAGCGGTCCTGCTTTGCTAAATAAGCCCTTTGGGACCGGGGAATGCAGAGGAACAGGACTGGGGAGGAGGGTGAGAGGCATAGGAGTTAGAGCTGGTGGGGGCAAGGAGGATTTTGTTAGAGGGAGGCTGGGGTGAAGGAGATGGGGAGCAGCTTCAGTGTGAGGGAAATGGATGGGAGAGAAAAGGAGGAGCTAAAGATATATTGCTGAGCCCTTGCAGAGTTCAAGAAAGGCAACTAAATGGCTGAGATCTTGAAAGTTACTTTTGAAAACTAGACAGTATCATTTTAACCACATCAGTGCTCTAAGACCACCCCTGGAGGACACGGGCTTTTTAAAGATCACACGTCAATGAGGCCCATCTCCTTCCTATAGGGACCGTGGGGCTCAGGGGTGAAGTTGACTAGAGTCCAATAAACCACAGCAAACAGCTTTACTTCCTAATGTTCTTGTATGTATTGGCTAAAATAAGGGTCCTTAGCCCTTACTGTTTCCCCCTGGGATTTTTTCCTAACACAATTGTCCCTGAAGCTCCCAACTGGAAGCTGCTCAAATTTCTCTGACAGCACAGAAAGTATAAAAGCACAGTGTTGGAAGTGACAGGGAAAAAATGATAATATCTTCCCTAAGTTTGAGCTGTACAGAAATGTCTACTCTGGGTATGTTGACCAATGGATTAATGACCAAATCTGAAATATTCTTTGTATCTAGAGCATGGTGCTTGACAATGTCATACCTTGGTGCTCCCTAATAAAAGCCCTATAATGAAGTCGATTTAATTTAGCTGAAGCAGTAAGAATAATGTGCCATTCTGTGTACACCAAGACAGTGCTACTAGTCTTGTGTGCACAGTCATAGTCATATACCTAGGTGCACCCTGGTGGGGTGCACCCTGCTGGGGGTCCCGAGAATGCAATAGTAACCCCTGAGTCTTGGTGAACAATCAAGAGCTAAATGGAAACAAATGACTTCCCGGATGTGCTGCAGAAATATTCACTGCATGGCACAATCTAGGACAAAGATAGCTAGAATGTGGTATTTATGCTACTACCTCACTTCCAGTGACCCTGACAGACATCAGTAATCAATCAATATAATCTTTCCTGCTGAGCCAGGTGTGGTCCCAGAAATGTTCTCCTTACAGTTCCCTAGGCAATCAGAGCTGGAATTTGAGATGGAATCTATCTGCCATTCCTATTCTGCAGGATGATTAAAGCCAAAATGTCAATTTGGGGATGAGTGCCCAAAGATCCCACCCAGAGAACACACAATCCTGTTAGAGATGATGGTGCAGAGATAAACTGATAGCAGAGTTGGCCTTCTGCAAAAATCATAGGGCACACACAAGTGGCAGGTGGCAGAAAAGGCCCCCCCACTCCTAAAAATCTCCCCAAATCCACAACCCCCTCCCATTTTAGGCACTGAGAACTGCTGCTCAGACAAAGGCATTTGCAGGAAAGAGTAAGCCTTTGGGCTATTGTCTTTCATTACACACCTTGACTCAAATTAATTTTTCTCATCAACAAACCAGATACCTGAAAGACTCTGAAGGATTAGGGTTCAAGGTGGATCTGGTTTAAAGAGCCAAATGGCCAGGCATTAGTCAAAGTAGGTGCCAAGGCCTAGGTGCATATATCACTGGTGACATTCTCCTTTGTAAGCCAAGCATCGGATCCTCCAATAGGGAACAAAATCCCATAGTAAACAGCTGAGGAAAAACATCTGATTAGGACTCTATCTGTAGCAAATGAAAATAAGTTTATCTTGTTTTAATTAGGTTATAATTGGCACAACCATGTACTAAGCCTTTGAACAACTCAAATATTTATGTTGGGGGAGAGCATAACTTTTCCAACAAAGAGGAAACAAAGAGGGCGTAATGGTATCATAAAATATCCTTCACTTCACGCTTGATTTCTGCAGTATGATCATAAAGCATGTCCCTTCTGCTAAAATAGTCAAGGGATTACTAATTTACAATATCAATATCCTTTGGCATTCAAATCATTTGCTTTGAAGACTCTCATGTCATAATCCTTACTGGCTTTCTCTTCTACAGTTGTTAACTTACCTGACTTTCCCAAGCCTCGTTTGTCTATAATTTGAGCAATACTCCAACAACATCATTTTCTTCAATTTCATGAAATGCTTGCAAAACAGATAATTCCCTTCACAACCTTTTTATGTTGAGTTTGCATTTGTATTATCCGATGTTACAACATCCATCAATGAAATTCACTAGAAAAATATGTTGATACATGAAGAGAGGCAGGTCCTAGCCTTACACGGGGGCGGGGGGGGGGAGGATACTTCAGAGAAGACCAATTTTACAAGTTGATGAATGATTATTTTCATGTGATGATAAATTTTGCTTCCTTATGAAACCATGTAATTGTTGGGACTGGGATAATGAACACTCAGGTATTGAAGATACCTATATTGTGCAATGCTTCCCCCCTGGGCCACAGCTGATTGGATCAGAGAGGGACACCTGATCCAAATAAACAATCATTTTTCTCTTTCCAGGGAATTTGGGATTGAGACACAGTTTTTTACTTTTATATATATATATATATATATATCTCAAATATATATACTGTATAGTGATCTCTGAACTTTTTTTTATACATGCCTATCAGTAAAAAAGTTATATAGATATGTTTTTATTTATAAATTATATTCATAATCATATTATAAATTGTATGAATATAATCTTTAAATATTTTTTAGAAATTTAAGAGATGAGTGAAAATATTTTCAACATTTTAAATTTAGACCAGTATAAAACCTTTTTATTCTTTATAACAAAAATTACAAATAAAATATTTTAATTTTTTATTATTGTTTTAAAAGATTCCATTCAATTCTAGGATGTAAAAATTCACATTTATTGCAATAGACGGTTTAATGGCTGCACAGCTAAAATCTAACTCTCTTAATGACAAATAGGTCCAAATGGAATAAAAGATACATCATTGGCCAGGTTTTCAACATTTATGATTTTTTAATCCCAAACACTAACTGTGCAAAGACTTCTGTTGACATTAGGTTCATAAATTCCTACTTTCTCATGTCAGTCAGTTCTCGTAAACGAATCAAACCCATTGACTTTCTTTTCTGGAAATTTTTATACCAGTTAGAAAATTCTTGTAATCCCAGCACTCTGGGAGGCCGAGGCAGGCAGATCACTCGAGGTCAGGAGTTCAAGACCAGCCTGAGCAAGAGACCCCGTCTCTACTAAAAATAGAAAGAAATTAGTGGGACAACTAAAAATATATAGAAAAAATTAGCCGGGTGTGGTGGCGCATGTCTGTAGTCCCAGCTACTCAGGAGGCTGAAGCAGAAGGATCGTTTGAGCCCCGGAGTTGGAGGTTGCTGTGAGCTAGGCTGACGCCACGGCACTCCAGTTGGGCAACAGAGTGAGACTCTGTCTCAAAAAAAAAGAAAAAGAAATAGAAAATTCTGTTTTTTAAAGTGCAGAACTATCAAGATTTTTATGGGTGAGACATCATTTTCAACAACAAAATCATATAATGATGGAGATATTGCCAAACATCTATTTTCAAGATGTTCTTTCCATAGCAAGAGTTCTTTTGAAAAGCAGATACAGTATTTTCTCTCTCACTGACAAAATATCATCATTACCTTGAAGAAACAGAATAAGCTTTTTTTTTTTTTTGATGGCTTAGAAGAACAGAAATTTATTCTCTCACAGTTCCAGAGGCCAGAAGTTCATGAAATCAAGGTATTTGCAGGGTTGGCTCCTGCTGGAGGCTGTGAAGGAGAAATCTGCTAAATGCCTTTCTCCTAGAGTGTGGTGGCTATTGGTAATCCTTGGCATTTCTTAGCTTGTAGATGCATAACTCCAATCTTTGCCTCTGTCCTTCAAAGGACCTTCTCCTATGTTTTCTGTCTTCTCTTCTGTCTCTTATGAGGCCACATGTCATTTGATTTAGGAACTATTTGGTAAATCCAGGATGATCTCATCCTGAGATCTTTTACTTAATTAAATATGCAAAGGCCCATTTTCCGAATTTAGGGTAGAGATATCTTTTTGGGGGGGCCACTATTTAACCCACTGCACATTGACATCAGCAAAGCTCCCAAATTGACAATAACAACACTTGCAGGATCTCTAGATGAGAAAAAGGTGATAATAGGAAAGACTTCTGGAAATGCTCACCTTCTTCCTGGCCAGCCCACATCTGCCAGCCTCCGGATGTGCAACTTCATGAAGTCACCGCTCTCTAACTGATTCTCAGCATAAATTTATTTTTAATAGGTTTTTTTTTTATTTTTTAGTATCACAGAAAAGGTCAGGGAAATTGGAATACTAATCTTCTTGAAAAAGAAAACATATAACTCATCTTTAAGAAAGACCATTCTTTTGCCACAAGATGACTAAAAAACTTCTCGTGATTCAAAACATGAGTTTTCATGGTCAATTCTTTTCTTTGTATAACGTATTGGATGATTCTACTACTAAAATCCTTGTTTTTATAAAACTGACTATATCAATGACCTCCTGTGGCACTTTGTACCCTTTTGACTTCAATTCTTTCCTCTCCTACATTGTCTCTGAATAACAGTGAATGGATTTCACATATGAAGTCAGTGCTTTAGTCCCACTCAGAATTATTTTTATTCTGATCATAACAATTGCTCCATTAGGGGTTAGTTACACGTAGGCATAAGACATTATTTCATTAAAGAGTTCATTTCCCGTATGACGATGGCTGACAGTCATGTGTCTGTACACTGACACGGGCAGCACAGATGCCTCATACCTTGGACATCTAGTTTCCTGGGTCACTTTGCCAGCAGCAGACAGGGTGTGAGTGAATATTTGTCCATCGTCAGGAATCCACCTTTCCCCTTCACAAAAGAAAGAAGCTGTTTTATTAATAATAGACACAGGGGAGAAAGCATCAATTATAATGACAAGAAAGTGCAGAGCCAAAAGTAAGTGAGGAAAAAAATGATTACTGGTCAAGGCTTCTCTGCAACAAATGTCCTGTAATCACTCCGAAGAGCTCTGAAAATGGGTTATTTAGCTCCCAGTCATAGGAGCTAATGCGACTGGATAGAATTCACCTTTTTAAAAAAAAGATCCTTTTCTGTCTTTCATTCTCAAGCAGGATCACAGTAATGATGAGCTGGATACCCAAAGTATAGTTACTCTTTTAAAAATGCTCCAATGGCTCAGCCTATCTACACTCTCAAAATTATTTAATTTACTGAAGGGAATTAAGAAAACACACTGGAGCGTTAGAAGAGACTTTCAAAGGAATCACATTTTTGCCTCAAATCAGAGACTCTTGGCCTGCCACAGCGACAAGCTTTGGCTCTTCTTCTCACCTTATACAAAACATTTCTGAATGTTTCTCACGGTTAACACAGATTTGAAGTTTAATTTCAAACAGCTGAATAGAAATGACATTTGCCAAATTAAAAGTCAGCAGCACAATCTTCATGACACTCTTCATACAAATTCCTTTTAATCTTAAAATGAACAAAAGCCCTCTGACTGCAAATGGAATTAAATCAGAACCTAGCACAACACCAGTCTTTCCTTGCCATCCCTGAGTGAATGCAGTCTCTGGTAATGGGTATTAATCCTACATATATGTTATTAGAAGGATTACTTTCTGTTTCTTAGGATAGGATGCCAAGGATCATTTTTTCTCAAGCCTGTTTGGGGGTGAGGGCATTCAATTTGGCACACGTGTGTTGAGTTCCTGCTTTGCGCAAAGATTTGGTCTCAGTTTGGTGACATGACACCATGAGCTCTCGGATCCTTCTTGTTGGGGCCCGAACTGATTTTGTAATTGACCTTTGATTCTCCCAGAGGGGATCTTACAAAATGTTAATGAAAGCGTGATTTAATCACTCCATAAACATGTATGCGTTCTGTGCACATAGTCCCTTCTCTGTCAGAGGCTCAGGAAACAAAAAGAAGACTATTCCACGGATTTATCTCTATCTTCAAACACCCATTAGGTTGCTCAAAAATAACAGCAGAAGGGAGGGATCTACCCTCACTACACACTTATTAGGTGTCTGCTGAATTCATAGCACGGCAAAGGCATCATAGGTGAGATACAATGAAAAGGACAGTAGCCCTGACTTCCAGCTAGTTGAAGGACTTGACAGCATGGCCATAAGCACACTTCCAGAAGAAATTTCCATTAGGTTTCATGCTTTTCCCCTCCAGAGGTTGCACAGATGCTCAAGAGATACCTTTCTGCAAGTTTTATTGCCTTATCTTTTTAAACATTAATCCTTTGTTTGAACTGCAAAAGTTTTCCACCAATAGATAGCTATAATGTTTAAAGAAAATATTTAAAATATAAATTTAAACAGGAGATATTTTGCCTGCAAATGACCTACTGTCAAAAGCATCATCAAAAAGATGTCTGGGCTGGGCACAGTGGCTCACACCTGTAATCCTAGCACTCTGGGAGGCTGAGGCAGGAGGATTGTTTGAGCTCAGGAGTTCGAGACGAGTCTGAGCAAGAGCAAGACTAAAAATAGAAAGAAATTAATTGGCCAACTAAAAAAATATATAGAAAAAATTAGCCAGGCATGGTGGCACATGTCCCAGCTACTCAGGAGGCTGAGGTGGGAAGATTGCTTGAGCCCAGGAGTTTGAGGTTGCTGTGAGCTAGGCTGACACCACGACACTCTAGCCTGGGCAACAGAGTGAGACTCTGTCTCAAAAAAAAAAAAAGTGTCTGGATTTGTCACTCTGTTAAAAGGATCTACAGTAGGAATCTTTTCAGAGCAAGTTTTCTTCACTTTCTCCCAATCCAATAGCACATGTCCCTTCCGCCCCCCCCAAAATCCATTTTCATAAATAAATTTACATGTAAATCAAAGTATGCCTGCAGCTTGTAATTTCAATCAATAAAGTGGCAAGCATTTATTAAATGCTTTCTATGTGCCTAGTTATGTTTCAAGTGCTTGAAGGTTCAAAAGAACCACATGAATCTCTCTGGCTCCATTTAAAACCTATTTTGTTACATTGAAAATGTATCAAAGGTTCCAAAGAAAAAAGAGAAACAGAGCCTCTTCAGGAATCTTTTTTCTTTGTGAGCCTTTGAATCTCATGTTAAATACTACAGAAGAGTTTTTGAAACTTGGATTCTTAAAGGAAAATAAAAAAGCAGGTTGGCCTGAGGTTTGAAAGAGAAGTTGTAACAACCACTATGAGGCCTTCCTCGGAGAAAATAGTGCTTTCCAAGAAAATAGTGCTTTCAGTGTTTATGAGTGATTCATCAGAAAATCAGGGTCTAGTTGACTGACACTGTAGGTGCCAAGGCAAAACTTTCATCCTGGTTAGAAGGTAAGATCTATAAAGCCAAGTATGGGCTGCCATATGTTTCTGGAGAGCAGTTCTAAATCACAGAACAGAGAGAAGAGGGAAGATGGGAGATAGAGAAGGTTTTGCTGTTCTGTCCATGAGAGGAAGTGGTATATGTCAGAGGAAGAGCTGCTCAAGGACTCATTAGCAGAGGTAGGAGGCAAGCAAGAGACCTCATTTTGCAAAGACAATCACAAGGGATTGGAACCACTACCATAATTTTTGAATTCAAAGGCCCTAACAGTACAGTTTCAAGACTCTGATGCAAGACTAACAGCAGACTTAAAAGCAGAAACCTTACAGTCCAGGAGATATTGAGATTCTATTTTCAATATTCTCAAAGAAAAGAACTATCAGCTGTGAATTTTATATGCTGCTAAGCTAAGCTTCATAAATAAAGGAGAAATGAAGTTATTTCTAACAAGTAAACACTAAGGAAATTCATCACCACTAGACTGGACCTACAGGAAATGATCAAGAGGGTTCTAAACATGGAAACAAAAGGTCAATTCTTGCCATTACAAAAACACATAAAACTATAAAATTCACAGGTTTTATAAAACAATTTCACAATTAAGGATACAAAGCAATTAGGTAACAGTTAACTTTATGACAGGAACAGAATCACACATATTAATATTGACTTTGAAAAAAAATGGACTAACTGCCCCACTTGAAAGACACAGATTGGCAGAATGGATTAAAAAACAGAACCCAACTATATGCTGTCTTCAAGAGACTTTCCTAACTAATAACAACTTTCTAGACTCAAGGTAAAGGTGTAGAAAAAGATATCCCCTAAAAATGGAAACTTAAAAGCAAGCAGGAGTAGCTATACTTATATCAGATTTAAAAGACTTTAAATAAACAACCGTAAAAAAGACAAAGAAGGTCATTATATAATGACAAAGGGATCAATTCAACAGTAAGATATAACAATCCTCAATGCCTATGCACCCAACACCAGAGTGCCCAGATTCTTAAAGAAAATGATACTAGACCTAATAAAAGAGATATATAGCAATACAAAATAGTTGGGGACTACAACATCCCCTCTGATAGCACTAGACAGATCAGCAAGGCAGAAAATCAACAAACACTAGCCTTAAACTGGATTCAAACAAATGGAACTAACAGAAATTTACAGAACATTCTACCCAACAACTGCAGAATACACATTTTTCTTCTTAACAACCTAATGTTGCACCTCAAGGAACTATAAAAACAAGAATAAACCAAACCCAAAGCTAGCAGAAAAAAAAATAAGAAACATCAGAGCAGAACTAAATGAAATTGGAACCAAAAAAAAAAAAATACGAAAGCTCAATGAAACAAAACATTTGTTCTTTGAAAAGATAAACAAAATGGACAGACCAATACCTAGATTAACCAAGAAGAGAGAAAAATAAAACAAACTCAATCAGAAATGAAAAAGAAAACATTACAACTGATACCACAGAAATACAAAAGATCATCTGAGACTACTATGAACATCTCTATGCCCACAAACTAGAGGAAATGAATAAATTCCTAGAAACATATAACCTCCCAAATTTGAATCAAGAAGGAAGAGAAATCTGAACAGACCAGTAATGAGTAGTGAGACTGAATCAGTAATAATAAAAAAAAAATCTCCCAAGGAAAAAAAAAGCCCAGGACCAGACAGATTCACAGCCAAATTCTATTGAACATGCAAAGAAGAACTGATACCAATCCTATTGAAATTTTTCCAAAAAGTTGAGAAGGAGAGAATCCTCCCTAATTCATCTTATGAAGATAGTATCACTCTGATACCAAAGCTAGGAAAGGAAGCAACAGAAATAGAAAACTACAGACCAATATCCCTGATGAATATAAATGTAAAAATCCTCAACAAATCCAACAGCACACCAAAAAGATAATTCACCATGATCAAAGCAGTTTCATCCCAGAGATGCAAGGATTGTTCAACATATGCAAGTCAATAAATGTGATTCACCACATAAACAGAATTTAAAACATTTGATCATCTCAATAGGTGCTGAAGAAGCATTCAATAAAATCCAGCATGTTTTCATGATAAAAATCCTCAACAAACTAGGCATAGAAGGAATATACCTCAAAATAAGAACCATATATGACAAACCCACAGCCAACATCACACTGAACAGGAACAAGTTTAGATTATTTCCCCTAAGGACTAGAACAAGGCAAGGATGCCCACTGTCACAAATTCTATTCAATTTAGTGCCAGAAGTCCTAGACAGAGAAGTCAGGCAAAAGAAAGAAATAAAAGGCATTCAAATTGGAAAAGGGGAAGTCAAATTAGAGATGATGTTATATCTACAAAACCCTAAAGACTCCTCCAAAAGACTCCTAGATTTGATAAATGAATTCAGTAAAGTCTCAGGTTACAAAATCAATGTACACAAATCAGTAGCATTTCCATATATCAACAACAACAAAGCTGAGAACCAAACCATGAACTCAATCCCCTTTATAATAGCTATTAAAAAAAAAAAAAAAAGCAACAACACCTAGGAATGTATTTAACCAAGGAGGTCAAAGATCTCTAAAAGGAGAACTACAAATCACTGATCAAAGAAATTATAGATGACACAAACAAATGGAAAAACATCCCATGCTCATGGATTGGAAGAATCAATATTGTTAAAATGACCATACTGCCTAAAGCAATCTACAGATTCAATTTCTATCAAAATACCAATGCCATTTTTTACAGAATTAGAAAAAAAAATCTGAAGTTCACATGGAACCAAAACAAGCCCAAATAGCCAAAGCAATCCTAAGCAAAAAGAACAAAATTAGAGGCATCACATTACTGGACTTCAGATTATACTACCAAGGCCAGAGTAACCAAAACAGCATAGTACTGGCATAAAAGTAGGCACATAGCTCAATGCAACAGAATAGAGAATGCAGAAACAAAAATCATATACCTACAACCAACTGATCTTCAGCAAAGCAGATGAAAACATACACTGGGAAAAGGACATACTATTCAATAAATGGTGCTGGGAAAACTGGATAGCCATATGCAGAAGAATGAAACTGCATCACTATCTCACACCATATATAAAAATTAACTTAACATGATTAAAGACTTAAATGTAAGACCTGAAACCATCAAAATCCTAGAAGAAAACCTAGGAAAAGCTCTTCTGGCATTGGCCTAGGCAAAGAATTTATGACTAAGACCCCAAAGCAAATGCAACAAAAACAAAAATAGACAAATGAGACTTAAGTAAACTAAAAAGCTTCTGCACAGCAAAAGAAATAAATAAGAGAGTAAATAGAAAATCTACAGAATGGGAGAAATCATCCAACAAAATACTAATATCCAGAATCTACAAGGAACTCAAACAACTCAGCAAGAAAAAAACAACCCCATTAAAAAGTGGGCAAATGACATGAACAGACATTTTTCAAAAGAAGATATACAAACGTCCAACAAACATATAAAAAAAATTCTCAATATTACTAATTACCAGAGAAATGCAAATTAAAAACACAATGTGATATCATCTTACTCCAGTAAGAATGGCCATTATTAAAAAGTCAAAAAACAATAGATGTTGGTGCAGATGCAGTAAAAAAGGAATGCTCATACACTGTTGGGGGGAATGTAAATTAGTACAACCTCTGTGGAAAACGGTATGGAGATTTCTCAAAGAACTAAAACTAGGTCTACTATTCAATCTGGCAATCTCACCACTGGGCAGCTACCCAAAGGAAAAGAAGTCATTCTATCAAAAGGATACTTGCACTCTTATGTTTATCACAGCACAATTTACAATAGCAAAGATGTGGAATCAACTGATAAGTGGATAGAGAAATAATGTCTTTTGTAGCAACTTGGATGGAACTAGAGGCCATTATCCTAAGTAAAGCAACTCAGTAAAGGAAAAACAAATACCACATGTTCTCACTTATAACTGAAAGCTACACTATGGGTACACAAGGTCATATAAAGTGGAATAATAGATATTGGAGACTCCCAAGGCAGAAGGGTGGGAGGGGGTAAAAGATGAAAAATTACCTATGGGGTACAATGTACACTATTCAGGTGATAGTTATGCTAAAACTCAGATCTCACCACTATACAATATATCCATGTTACAAAACTTCACTTGTACTCCCTAAATATATTGAAACAAAAATTTTTAAAAAGACTCTGATGTAAATAAAATATTCGGAGTTAGTTTGAGGCCCAGGATTATTAAGTAGGTGATTATAGTGAAGAGAGTATATTTGGACATTTTTACTTTGTTTAAAGATAAGCTACTAATTTAAATGGATTACAGGGATCCCTCCCTTTTCACAGTTCCAATATGTACAAATTTTACTTGCCATGGTTTAGTTAAATAATACCAGTCACCCAACAAAACAGTACAGATGACAGTTACCACTGTATATAAACTGTAAGTAATCACATACAGTACAAACTTTGCTGCTAAACTTCAGTCCACAAATCACTCTGCAAGTAAGAGACAGGCGTCATGATCACAATCACATCACTTCTTTCAAAGTCTGTTGGCGACTGGTCACCACACATCTCTTATTTGGTTCAGGCACAGACAGCATACAGTTGTGTTGCCTCCTTGTCCCCCGTGATAAACTCATGTAACAATTTACAACAAAGATTAAAGTGCAACAAAGAAATGAAAAGCGATAATGTTGGAAATGAAATCAGATATGATTAGAAGATTTCAAAATGGCAACATCAAAGCAAACATAGGATAAGAACTAGGCCTCCATGAAGCTAGGGTAAAAACTATACAGACAAACCATATAAACTATACTGTTTATATTAGATGAATATAAACAAGGTGAAGTTGCTTCAACATATTTTAGAGTAAATTGCAGTAGGAACAGAAAGCGACATATAGTTAAAATGGAGTGTTTACTTCTGTTTTGAAAATTGCAATAAAAAATTACCCCAGATTGGGTGTGGTGGCTCATGCCTGTAATCCTAGCACTCTGAGAGGCTGCGGCAGGAGGATCACTTGAGCTCAGGAGTTCAAGACCAGCCTAAGCAAGGGCAAGACCCGTCTCTACTAAAAAGAGAAAAATTACCCTGCACCTGTAGTCCCACCTACTTGGGAGGCTGAGGCAGGAGGATCACGTGAGCCCAGGGGTTTGAGGTTGCTGTGAGCTAGGCAGACACCATGGCACTCTGGCCTGGGCAACAGAGTGAGACTTGGTCTCAAAAAAAAAAAAAATTGGATCTGGAAATTCTTTTGGGGAAAGGTTTTAAATGATAAATTCAGTTTCTTTAATAACTAAAGCACTATTCAGATTTTCTGATATTCCTGAGTCAGTTTTGTTAAGTTTTGTTTTTTTTAGGAGTTTATCCATTTCATCTAGATATCCAAATTTGTTGGCATAAAGTTGTTCTAATATCTCATTAGTAACTCTTTGATGCCTGTAGGCTCTGTAGTGAGGCCATTTTTATTCCTGTTATTTGTAATTTGTGCTTGCTCACTTTTTTCTTTATTAGTCTTGCTAGAAGATTATTAATTTTATTAGTCTTGAAGTGAAAATCACTGTGTGTCATGCTGTCTTCCCTAGGCCTCCTCTTTTTGGGAATCTTGGCTATTTCAGTCTTGGCCGCCTTCGGTAGGCTCCCACCCCACTCCATAAGATTCCTGGCTTCTCTGCCTCTTAGCTCCACTCTCTGCCTCCCTTCTCAGCAATCCTATCACCTGACCCCCCACACCTGGCCTATCTGATAACTTTAAAAGGTGGTTTAAACCCCATACCCTTTAGCCATCACCCTCCAATCCTTCCATCTCACCCTCCTCAGCCCTAGACAACCATTCACCTACTTTCTCAATATATAGATTTGCCTATTCTAGACATTTCATATAAGTGGAATCGTAACATGTGGTCTTTTGTGATTGGCTCCTTTCACTTAGCATAATGTTTCAAGGTTCATCCACATTGTTGCATGTATTTCTGTTTCAAAACTTTTTATGCCTTGGCAAATTGCCATAATTCTTTCAAAGTTTGGATTATCTTCTAACATTTTATCCTCTGCACTTTCAACGTTGTGAAATATCTTTGAGCGTTCCTTTAACTTGACGTTTTTGCCAGTGTCCCTTTCTCTGGGATATCTTCATGGTTTTGTCATAGCCACTTTCATTTTCAAAAAAGTTTTTTAATTTTAATTATTATTATTATTATTTTGGTAGGGACAAGGTCTTACTATATTGCCCAGGCTGGTCTTGAACTCCTGGCCTCAAGCCATCCTCCCACCATGGCCTCCCAAAGTGCTGGGATTACAAATGTAAGCCACTGTGCTCAGCCTCAATTTCATATATGAGGGTTTCATAACTACCTGTCTTAACTAATTCTTAGGATCTGGTTTCAAATTTCATAGCAGCATATTTATTTTCACTAGCTACTTCATCAGATAGCTCAGCATTAATCATTCATGCTGACATCTGAAATGATGAAACCAGTCTTTACTGGCAGTAAAAGCTTCTTTGGTGTCCTTGGAATTACTGTTTTCTTTCAGGGTGGCAACCAACTTTAACAGTTTGGGATGCTAGTTGAACTGATTAGGTGTTTTATTTAGTTTTGTTTTGTTTTTTTGAGACAGTCTCACTCTGTAGCCCCTGCCTCCCGAGTAGCTGGGATGACAGGCATGCACCACCATGCCCAGCTAATTTTTTCTATATATTTTTAGTTGTCCAGCTAATTTCTTTCTATTTTTAGTAGAGACAGGGGTCTCATTCTTGCTCAGGCTGGTCTCAAACTCCTGAGCTCAACAATCCTCCCACCTCGGCCTCCCAGAGTGCTAGGATTACAGGCATGAGCCACCGCACCCGGCTGATCCAATTGGTTTTATTGATGAATTCTTCCATTTAAGGAAAACACCAGTACTAAGAAAACTTCTTTCAGAGAAGATAAGCTATAAATAATTGAATTTATCAAATTTATAAATAAGTGAATGTATCAAGTTTACCAGTAAACAAGGTCAATATACAATAAAACTAAAACACCAAAAATAAATTATGAAAAATGATACAATCAATAGCCCTCACCTGCCACCCCTCCCCAATAGAGCTCAGATTTAATATTTTTAAATGATCATCTCATGCTGAATTTAAAATTGTGAAAGAAGTCAGAAGAAAAGGTCTTAGACTCCTGCTTATCCAATAAACATGAATATGTGCATGTCTTCCTTTCAGACAGGCCTTCAGAACAACTCTCTGGGCATTCGTCCTGGAAGAAACCCATATCCTGACTGCCATAATCCTTCCATTATGTCTGTCTGTGTTTGGGAGAGAAGAAAGGAAGCCAAGTCATACAGTGGATCTGATCCACAAGCTCATCCTCTAGTTTGTTTTCAAGGAGCATCAGTCCTATAAAGAAAAACTTCCTTGGGCCTGGCTGGAGAACCTTCCAGAAATGAACACAAAAGAGTGAGAGCCAGAGACCAGGAATCCTGGCTGGTAAGACTCTGAGTGCCAGAATTTGACGAGCAGCCTGAGTCTAAGACTGTTAACGCTTCCCTTCCATCGCTGTATCACAGCACGTCATTGTTTGAAAACATGATTCTAACAAGGGTTATTAATGCCTTTAATATATTAGACACATACAAATAACAATCCAAAAGACCTCAAAATACAAACGGGCAACAATCCTGAGCAGAAATTACAGAAAAAATGTCCAGTACAAATGCAAATGTCTAATAACAAACATTTATGAAAAGTGTTTGCCTGGGATAGAAATCAAAATTAAAATGAATTTCCTGTTTTTGTCAAACACATTACCAGAGATTTTTTTCAAATAATTATTTTCAAAAAAAAAAACAATAGCATGATATAAGCACCCTCATATCTGATGGTGGGAGTGTTTTAATATATCTCAACATCTGTAAAATATGAACAGGTAAGAAAGACTTCCTGACAGGGCTGATTCTAAGCTAAATCCTATAAAGAAATAAATGCTGTGGGAGGGCAAGAGTTAATATGTCCTAGCCCACCTCATATCTAAATACGCTGACAAAGCTTTTATTTGAAATAAGTACTGTCCTTCAGCGATACCCAATATTGATAGAAAGACAAGTATCTTCCCTTACACTATTGACCTGGTTTTTCTATCATGATTCAGGAATGACTTTGAGAAACAGCTAAACTGACTGGCGAACTGTATTAGAAAAAAGAGTTTAGATAGAACATATTTGAGCATTCAGACTGACAGTGTATTTCCAATATATCCCTCAATGCACACACACTTGCACTAGCACTCACACATGCACACACATTTCATGAAATTCTTTCTTGCCTTTATTTTTAAAACTTTTCAAAACATACCTCCTCTCAGTCCTCTAACTTCTGTTTGGCCACTTTCCCCTCTCTACCAACTAGTTTTCCCTGTCTGACCCTTAAATACCCCAGATGGTTTGCATCCTTGGCTTTCCTTTCAGGCTGACACCTGCCTGATGAGCATAAGACTCTCAGATTCTGCTATTGCTTCAAGAACTCTATCGCTCTGCTGACAATGTCCAAATCCGTATCTCCTACTTTGCCTGAACTTTCCTCACAAGTACTAGAGCAATATCTCTTGTATTGATTTCAAATGCACACATCCAAAGTGGAATTTTGCAGAATTTTGCTTTTTTTTTTTTTGAGACAGAGTCTCACTCTCTTGCCCAGGCTAGAGTGCCGTGGCATCAGCCCAGCTCACAGCAACCTCAGACTCCCGGGCTCAAGTGATCCTCCTGCTTCAGTCTCATGAGTAGCTGGGACTACAGGCACGCACCACTGTGCCTGGCTAATTTTTTTCCATTTTTAGTAGAGATGGGGTCTCACTCTTACTCAGGCTGGTCTCGAACTCCTGAGCTCAGGCAATCCTCCCACTTCGGCCTCCCAGATTTGTTAGGATTACAGGCGTGAGCCACCACGCCCAGACCCCGAATTTTGCTTTCTTGCCCTTATCCCACCTACTTTTTGTTCAAAATTTATTCTTTTGTTCATTCACTCAACAAATCATTACCAAGTAGGCATTATTGGCCACTCATTCTTCCAAGCTTAGACACGTGGGAACCAGCCTTCATTCTTCTCTGTCCTCTACTCACCTGGGTCACCTGTGTGTTCTAACTCAGATGGGTCTCTTAGATTCAGCCCTTCTTCATCCCCACTAACACTCTAGCCTTAGTCCTTGTCATCTCTCATGCCTGCAGCAACCTCCTATATATTTTCCCTGCCAGTAAAGTCAGTCCATCTTTCACAAGGTTGGCAGAATTAACTTCCTAAAAAGTAAATCAGGTCATGTCACTTCCTTGTTCTTAAAAGCCTTTCATAGCCTATAGCAATGGAGGAGGCAGGGAGGTCTTGGATCAACCACATTAGAATCAGCTGGGGAGCTCATTAAGCTGTCACTTGCTGAGCCCCAGGCCTTCTGCATCCATCTCCTTGGAGAGAAGACCCAGGAATTCCCATTTTTAATGAGCTCCCCAGGTGATTCTTGTATCCACTAAAGGTAGAGAACAACTGGCCTGCAGGAGAGACTCCAAGCTCCTTAGGCAGAAATACAAGTTCCTTCATCCTCCTGGCCCAACTAGTCTCAGTTGCCTCCACTCTACACTGAGCACCTACACGCTGGTCACACTGAATTTCTCTTGCCTTGTCCAGCATTTCCATCCCTCCCATACCTCCAGGCCTTTCTCTGTACTCTGCTCATCTGCCTTCTCCTCCATCTAGCAAAACCCTGATCTCCCTTCCTGCAAATCCTTCGCTGGCCACCACCGCTGCCCCATCAGAATTGTCGCTTCCTCATATTCATTCTTCCGAAACCCTTTCTTCTCACCTTCTTCATGGCCAAGCACTAGCCCCACAGAACCACAATTTATCTGTTTATGTGGGGGGTCTCCCAAATAGACTGTAACCTAATGGCATTATCTGACAAAGTAAAGAATCTTTATAAATGTCTCATGGATCAATTAACTTATTTTAATAAGTCAAACAATTTATCTAGAAAGTAATTGATTTTGGCAAGCACACGGGATTCAATACTGCTTAAAATCTAAAGTTCATAAGAACCAAACTCAACTTCTTTCACAATCAGGAAAAACATCCATTACTGTACAAGCCAGGCCTGCCTCTAGAATTTACAGGTTCTAACTTAATAATGATTTACATCACCAGAATATTCCCTATTTTAGCTGCCCACACCCCTCATAGAATTGTAATTTGATGTAATGCTGTATTGTCATTGTGATGGCTAATTTTGTATATCAATTTGTCTGATCCATGAGGTACCCAGACATTTGGCCAAACATTATTCTGGGTATGTCTGTAAGGTTATTTCTGTATGAGATTAACATTTGAATCTGCAGACTGAGTAATGCAGATGGGCTCCCTAATGTGGGTGGGCCTTGTCTAATCAACTGAAGACATGAATGGAACAAAAAGGCTGAATAAGACAGATTCCTCCTGTCTGACTGGTGAACTGGCACATTGATCTTTCCTGGCCTTCAGGCTCAGACTGAAACATCAGCTCTTCCTGGGTCTCAAGCCTGCTCCCTTTCAGACTGGAACATACACCATCAGCTCTCCCGGCACTCAGGCCTTCAGACTTAGACTGGAACAGCATATCAGCTCTCCTGGGTCTCCAGCTTGCCAGCTGCAGATCTTGGGATTCCTCAAGGATTCTAGGATATATAATTATAAGGAATTACAAGCCAATCTCTCTAGATAGATATCTTCTCTCTCTCTCTCTCTCTCTCTCTCTGTCTCTCTCTCTCTCTCTCTCTATATATATATATACACACACACACACACACACATACATATATGTATGTTCTGTTTCTGTGGAGAAGCCTAATAGAGAGTCACAAAGTGGCATTTGAAAAATGTTTCTATATTATTAATAGTCCCATTGAAAACCTGTCCATTTTGTTGAGTGCTCCACTGAAACAGTAATAGACACAACTTAAATGTGCTACTCAGGCCCAAATGCATCTCTCTTGACCCTACCATTTCCCTGACTTCCACACTCAAGGATCCAACTGTCCACTTGATATTCCAACTTAGTTACCTCTTAGTCACTCAAATTAAACACGTCTAAAACAAAACTCCTGATTTTGCTTCCCGAACCAGCTGATTCCCAGTCTTCACCATCTGAAAAGATGGATCGTAATTCATCCATTTTCTCAGGCCAAAAATCCAGATCAATCTCAATTCCTCTCTTTCTCTCATTGCCCTCATGCAGCAAATCAGAAAGTCGTGTTGATTCTACTTCTAATCTGAACCATCATTTCTCAGCCAGGCCTCTGCAATAGCCTCCCAGTTGGTCTCCCTGCTTCCACTCTTACCCCTTGAATTCTATTCTCTATCCAGCAGCCAGTGGGAATTAGAATTAGACATCTTAAAAGATGACACAGCTCCCTACTTAAAATTTCCAGCAGCTCCCCAATCACACTTGCAAGACAAGTCCAAATCTCTACAAAGCCATACATGGCCACCTTCCCTAGCCTCATCTCCTACCAGTCCCCTGCCACTCAGCCCACCACCATTGTATCTCCAACACGTACAAGCCCTCTCTGGTCTTACTAGCTGTTTCTCAAATACACCAAGTTTTTCCTCTCTCTGGGTCTTGGAGCTTGCAGTTCCCTCTCCTGAAACACTCTTTGCATGGCTCAATCCCTCTCATCATTCAGGTGTCTGCTCAGATGTCATCCACTCAGAGACACCTTCCCCCTGCCTCCCCAACACTCGTTAGCCCACTAATCTACTTGATTTTCCTTCGGAGCACTCAGCACTACCTGGCATTACATTATTTACTAACTTGTTTGTTAACTCTCTCTCCCCACTGAACTACAAACCCCAAGAAGACAGATGATTTGTTTGTCAACACTTTCATATCCATGGTGCCTAGAACACAGGATGTGCACGACAAATAAATTAGTGAATGGATTCTTTTTGGTATGTAGTATCACACTAAGAAAATAAAGTATTATGCTGATTGCAGACTGATATGACATGAAAATTATATAACTGATCATATTTCCCTTTTTTCTTAACTTCCAGGAAGCTCAGATCTAAATTTTGTACTTAAGCCAACAACTTGCCTTAAATTGGATTTCCTTTTTAATTATCTTACCATTACATGATTCCTGATTGTTGTGGCCCCACTTGGGGAAGAGAAGTGAACACAGAAGACAAATGACAGACACACAAAGATGGTACAAGACTGCAGCCCCTCTCGCCTGCAGCGTCTTTATTTTTAGTACTGTTCTTTTGGCATCTGTCCCACTCTACCCCAACTTTTCCCACCGCTATTTTCTGTTCCCAGAATGTTTTCGTCTCAGCATGGACTGGTTCTCATCACTCTGCCTCAGGGAGTTGACGTTTTCGTCTCCTCCTTTGCCCTTTCCCGTTTGCGGGTCAAGGCGCCCTGGCTTGTTTGCAAGTCACAAGGCATCTTGAGGCTGATCAACAAGAAACAATCTGTGTGAGAACAGGTGTTCCGAGAACTGCTTTGTTCAAGCATGGCTGAGAGATGACCCGGTGTCCACTACACCTCACCTTTTAACATTATTGTAATATTTATATAGCTGTCTTTTATTGTAATTCTCCTCAATTCCTTGATGTAGGCAGACTATGAAATTAATATATACCTGTCCTCTGTTCTTTTATTGAGTCATGTGTGTTAATATTATCTCTCTAACATTATCATAAGCTTCTTGAATGCAGGCTCATGTATAATATCCTTTGATATGCCCTCAAAGCACACATTGGATACACTCAGTATCATCCTTAATTCACTGATTGCTTGATTCATCAATAGCATAACCACGTTTTGGTTGCAAGTGAATAAGCTAAGGTTTAGAGAAAATTGTCATCACCTTTTGAAATTTTGGACAAAGATTTGTTTAAAGTCAGCAAGCAGGAATTATCTGCATAAAAAAGAGAACTTGAATGGCCAGGCTCAGTGGCTCATGCCTGTAATCCTAGCACTCTGGGAGGCCGAGGCAGAAGGATCGCTTGAGCCCAGGAGTTTGAGGTTGCTGTGAGCTAGGCTGATGCCACGGCACTCTAGCCCGGCAACAGAGTAAGATTCTGTCTCAAAAAAAAGAAAGAGAATTTGACTCAGGCAGCTGGACTGGAGGACACTGCAGACACAGCTGAGCCTGAGGCAAAGTTTAACAGCAGAGAACCTAGAAGGGGAGAGAGATTCTATAAGAAAATGCACCACCATTACCCCATTTTACAGGCTAAGCCCACGCCCAGTTGGTGGAGCCAGCATTTGGACCCAGGAGGTCTGACTCAAGCGATCCCATTCTTCACCTCTGAACAAAACTGGCTTCCCAGTAGCAGTGAGAGGGAGAGAAGGAAAGAAAGAAGGAAGGGAGGGAGGGAGGAAGGAATGAAGGGAGGGAGAAAGAGAAAAAAAGAAAAGAAAAAAATACCGTCCCTATTAAAATACCATCATCATTTTTCACAGATATAGAAAAAATAATTTTACACTTCTTATGGAACCAGAGAAGACCCTGTATAGCAAAAGCAATCCTAGGCAATAAAAACAAAATGAGAGGTATCAATTTACCAGACTTCAAACTATACTACAAGGCTATAGTAATTAAAACAGCTTAACACTGGCACAAGAACAGGGATATTGACCAGTGGAACAGAAGAGAGAACCCAGATATAAAACCATCCTCATATAGCCATCTAATCTTTGACAAAGCAGACAAAAACATACACTGGGGAAAAGAATCCTTATTCAATAAATGGTGCTGGGAAAACTGGATA